>CAJFCO010017695.1:73828-94758 GCA_904066015.1 Synergus gifuensis | reverse complement strand
GATATTTAAATGATTTTGTGAGAATTTGAAAGGATTTCGTGGAATTTTATAAGATTTCTATGTAATATTTTTAAGGCATATAAAAGATATAAAAAGATTTTAAATGTTACCGTAGAATTTCAAGAATTTTTCTGGGAATTTTAAGAGATTTTAAAGTTTTTCATGGAATTTCAAAAGGTTTCTAGGAATTTTTAGGGATTTTCATGAATTTTAAAGTGGATTTCAGAATTTTTTGGAATTTTTAAGGATTTCATGGAATTTGAAGATATTTCTAATAGTTTTAATGAATTTTAAAGGATATAAAGGGGATTTGAATTTAAAATTTAAAATTCGTAAAAATCTCTCGAATTTACAACTTTTGAAAAGGTCTATTAAATTTCATTGAAATTTCTTGAAATTACTAGAAAAATCTTAAAATTCCACGAAATCCCTTCAAATGTTTTCATATTTCATGAGATCCCTTCAATTTTCACTAATATTTTTTAAATTCCTCAAAATCCTTTGAAATACTTTAAATTCCAAGAAAAAATTTAAAATCTTTTAAAATTACTAAAAATCTCTTAAAATTTCCTGTAATCCTTCAAAATTCCATAAAACATTTTCAAAATCTCGTGAAATATTTTTAAATTCCACGAGGAATTTTAAAATCTCTTAAAATGCACAAAGATTTCTTTAAATTATTGGAAACCTATTGAAATCCCTTAAAACTTGCTAAAATCTTTTGAAATTCCTAAAAACATCTTAAAATATCTTAAAATTCCGCTATAAAATATTTAAAATTCCATCAAATCCTTTATAATTATTTTAAAAAATCTTTTACAAATCATAAAAATCTCGTGAAATTCTTTAAAATTCCCTAAAGTGCATTGAAATCTCTATAAAAAAACTCTTGAAATAAAAAATCTCAGAAAATATTTTAAAAATCAAAAATTACTTGAAATTTTTGTTAACACTATGAGGGCTATATTACAATTCCTTAAAATCATTTTTAAAATGTGCTTTTTTAACGATTTTTAAGTGATTTTTACGAAATTCAATAGATTTTTAGGATGTTAAAACGATTTTGTAGAATTTTATGGGATTTTAGGATATTTCGTGAAATTTTAAGGGATTTTAAAAGCTTTGTAAGAGTTTTATGATGTTTTAAGGAATTTGAAATATTATCCTGAAATTTTAAGTAATTTTATGAGATTTCTAATAATTTTAAGTGATTTCGAGAGATTTTTCTTATATTTAAATGATTTTGTGAGAATTTTAAAGGATTTCGTGGAATTTGATAAGATTTCTGTGTAATATTGTTAAGGAATATAAAAGATATAAAGAGATTTTAAAGTTTGTCATGGAATTTCAAAAGGTTTCTAGGAATTTTTAGAGATTTTCATAAATTTTAACCTGGATTTCAGAAGATTTATGAGTTTGAGAATTTTTTTGGAATTTTTAAGGATTTCATGGAATTTGAAGATATTTTTAATACTTTTAATGGATTTTAAAGGATATAAAAGGGATTTGAATTGTTATCATTGAATTTAAAAGAATCTCAAGAAGTTTTTGAAAATTTTAAGAGATTTTCACGAATTTTAAGCGATTTCACAGGTTTTCAAAGGTTTCTTGGGATTTTTAGAGATTTACACGAAGTTTAACATAGATTTTAAGAGATTAAAGAAATAAAATATAATAAATTATATAATATTGAAAAAGAACGTAAATTCGTTCTTGTGACGTATAAAAATGTATTTTTAGTAACCGGAGATAATTCGGGACTATCCTCTTCTTCAATATGAAGACCCCCAACTTCGATAAGCGCTGGAGTTACTGGCCTGACACCATTTAGTGAAAAATGTGAATTCGCAAGAATCATTGCGACATTGGCTTCTGCTTCTCTCACTCCTGGAGAATTTGGTCCCAAATATTTTCGAATTATTTCATCTTGAGCTGTCGTTAAGTAGTTAAAGTACAACTTGTTGTACAAAGCATTCAAAAGGTTGTAAAGACGAGTCCAGAAATCCAATTTTTCAACATAATTCATCAAGTTGTTAGGAACAAAAGCCAGGTTTTCCGGATTCGCGATTATGTCGTGCATCCATGGATACAAAGCTGCTGAACTTGCTCCAATTACTGGAATATTCCAATTGAAACCAATTGCCAAAAAACAGTGTCCTCCAAAAATCTGCAATATGCAAAATAATTAAATCCTATAAATTGATGAATTATTCTTTAAAAGTGCAAAATAATCGATTATGCATTATTATCAGCTTCCGTTTATTATCTGTCTGGTATCTATCAAGAGAATCATTGTCAGATCAGCAATGATATGAAACGAGCGCAGTTTTGATTAGATTGTTATTTAAGCAGGAAACTCGTCCGTGAACTTAAAATAAAGTTCGAGGTCTTAAAAGAAAACAAAGTACGAGAAATAATTATAACAATACTAGCAGACCAACACGTGCGCTACGCGCACGATTATTTATTTAATTTCTTACAATTTTAAGTCATTAAAAAATCAATGAAATTTTGCTGATTCAAATTCAGAGAGTAGGTTTGAAACAACAATTTAACAGAGATTTTAGGGACATTTCGTTACATCATTTTTTGGAGAGGTATTTCAACAGATTTCTATGAATTTTAATGAATTTTGACCATTTTCAAGTGATTTTTATGAAGTTCTAAAGATTTTTAGGATTTTAAATAAGATTTCGTAGAATTTTAAGGTATTTCAAGATATTTAGCGAAATTTTAACGGAATTCATGAAATTTCAAGAGAATTTTTGAAGCTATAACAATGGATTTTGAATTTTTTTAAATTTTGAAGAATATTAAGAGGTTTCTAAAAACTTTAAAAGATTCCAACGAATTTTAAGCGATTTCGAAGATTTTTGTGAAATTTTAAGTGATTTGAAAAGGTTTCTGAGTGTTTTAAGAGATTTTAAGGGATTTTAAATTCTGTTGTGAAGTTTCCAGGAATTTTAAGACATTTCAAAAGGTTTCAAAGAATTTTAAGGGAGTTTAAGGAATTTTAAATATTACTATGAAATTTCCTGGAATTTTAAAAGAAGTCAAGAGATTTTTTTAATAATTTTAAGGGATTTTCTGATTTTTAAAAGATTTTATAGAATTTTCAGGATTTCATGGAATGTAACGCGATTTCTAATAATTTTAATGGATTTCAAAGGACGAAAAGAGACTTTAAACGTTATTGTAAAATTTAAAGCATTTCAAGAAGTTTCTGATGGGAATATTAAAAGGTTTTCATGAATTTAAAAAGATTTCAAGAGATTTTTATGATTTTTAAAGTATTTTATGAGGTTTAAAGGATTTTAAAGTTTTTCAGATAATTTTATTGAGGGATTTCAAAAGAATTTCTATACATGTATGATTTTTAAAAGAATTTGTCGAATTTAAAAGGATTTCGAAGGTTGTGGTAAAATTTTAAGAGATTTTATTAGATTGTTCTAATTATTAAAAGATTTTGTAGTATTTTTAAGGATTTCATGAAATTTGATAAGATTTCTAAGGATTTTAAGAGATTCTAAATGTTAAGAAATTCCAAGAGTTTTTTTAATGAATTTTTAGAGATTTTTGTTAATTTTGACATAGATTTCAAGAGATTTGTGATTTTAATGATTTTGTGGATTTTTAAGGGATTTCAAGAGGTTTTTGGGAGTTTTAAGAAATCTTGACGAATTTTAAGCAATTTTGAAGGTTTTCATGAAATTTTAAGTGATTTGAAAAGATTTCTCAGCGTTTTAAGAAAATTTAAGGGATTTGAAATCTTATGAAATTTTGAGGAATTTTAAGAGATTTCAAAGGGTTTCGGAGTATTTTAAGGAACATTAAGGTATTTTAAATGTTGTAATATAATTTTCAGGAATTTAAAAAGAAGTCAAGAGATGTTTATAATTTTCAAAATATTTTATGGAATTTTAAAGAATTTTGTGAAATTTTATGAGATTTCTAACAATTTTAAGGGATTTTATGATTTTTAGAAGATTTTATAGAATTTTAAGGATTTCATGAAATTTCTAATAATTTTATTAGATTTTAAAGGACGTCAAGGAACTTTAAATGTTATCGTATAATTTAAAGAATATTTTAAACAGTTTTTAAGAATTTTAACGAGTTTTTACAAATTTTAAAAGATTTCAAGAGAGTTCTATCAGTTTTAGAGTATTTTATGGGGTTTAAAGAATTTTAAAGTTGTCAGTTAATTTTATTGATTTCTCTAATTTTTAAAAGATTTTGTAGAATTTTTAAGGATTTTATGGAATTTGATAAGATTTCTATAGACTTTAAGAGATTTTAAATGTTAAGAAATTTTAAGATATTTGTAGGAATTTGTAAAACTTTTTACGAGTTTCAACTTGGATGTCAAGACATTTATGATGTTAATCGTTTTTGTGAATTTTTGAAGGATTTCAAGAGGTTTTGGGGAGTTTTAAGAAATCTTAACGAATTTTAAAGTATTTCGAAGATTTTTCTGAAATTTTTTTGCGTCATTAGTTTGTTTTTCTTCTTTCAACTTCAAGTCATTCAAAAGCCAATCAGGTTTGCAACAACAATGTATACGAGATTTTCGAGACATTTCGTGACACCATTTTTTTAAGATAGGATTTGTATCTTAACAAAATAATTAAGTATATCAGAAATTTTAGTATTCTTTTTATCCAGTTTTTGACTGAAAACTCAAATTTTTCGGTACCTCAATAATTACGACATCATAAGGTGGATCAGAAGGTGGATTTTGTAGAAAGTGTAACACTTCCGAATTACCCATTCCTGTGCAAATTTGATTTCCAGCAACATTGGAAACAAAAGCCACTGGAGTTCCAGAAGTGTATAATTTTATTTCTGCATAAGTCAAATTGTTCACCAATTCTGGAGTCACTGATGGATAAACGACAACGTCTCTGTAATTAGGGAACGGCTTCTTTAAAGGAAAGGGACTAATTACATCCACTTGATGACCTTTTCTTGCCAATCCCTTCATTAACTCTCCGTACATCATAAAATGGCTTTTTGCATTAAATGGGAAAATTCCCAAAATTCGATAACCATCACTCAAAACACACAAAGTGATCAGCGGAATAATAATCGTAAATCTCATCATATTTTTTTCTTCACTTCTTTCACTATTTCAAGCAGTCTGCCCAACTTGTTTCATTCCATTTTTAATATTATTTTATCTGATGGAAGAACACATTTGGGGTTGAATAGTTAATTAGTAACAAATAATCACATTTATATATTTTATTATTTTATAGTAGTTTTAATTGTTGCACTAATTATACTTTTGCACTGTTTAATCTTTTTTTATGTTCTCTGTACTGCACGACAAATTATTATGACAACTTTGAAAATATTTTTAGCTGCTTTGGCTGTCACGGTCGTAGATTCATTGGTGGCAAGCCAAGAGAATGAACATGAAGTGCAATTGGGTCTATGATCACTTAACTATTAATTACACATTGAATGATAAAGTTATGTATCAAGGGAAGTGTAGATTTCATATTAGTGGAGTACCAACTATCAATCAGTTCCTCAAGGTCAAGTGCAGTTATGAATTCACTAGTCAGTTTTTTTTTTATGAAAAATACTGAATTTTCAACGAAAACATTATTAATATTATAAAAATGCAAAAATAATGTATCATTTAATTTTATACAAGAAATTATTGAAAGTTTAAAAAATGTAATTTACAACTACCATTTTTTTTGTATGACTGCAATACAATTTTCTGAGTTTGAGATTAGTAAGAATGATAACGTAAAAAATCGAAGAATCATGAAATCGCAATTGATAGCCAGGTAGTATGTTATTTTTCTGAGAACTTATTATTTTCAAGTTATGTAAAATCTAATTCATGAAAATTATTCATCAATAGTGTTATATTAAATTATGAAATCAAATAAGTAAGGGAACAAGTAAAATAAGTGCATCCACACTTTTATGGAAGTATAACTAATTATTTTTCAAAAATGTGCCATATTTTTTTTATATTATAAAATAATTTGAAGAAACAGGATCATGAGAATGATTTCTGAAGAGTAGCTAAAAGTCATTTCTGAATGAAAAAAAAGCCGAATTGAGTTACTAATTTAATTCGAAATATTCTAGAATTATATTTACAAAATATTTTAAATTTAATATTTTTTATTTATTCGATGATTCTTTTATAATTATAATCCCGGTTCAACTGCAAGTCATTAAGTGAAATTGTCTTATCATTTGACTGCGACAGATATACTAATTAAAGGTCATCTAACAGACTTATTAAAATTTTCAACACATTTCATGAATATAAGAAATGTGTCAACACATCACATGAATATAAGAATGTAAATTTTAACGATTCCTTTTAACATTAATGAAACAAGTATTTTTAACTTTATTACAATCAATTATAATGAAACTTGTGTTTTTTTTTATATTCAGAATACTCCTTAAAAATTTTATAAATTCTACGAATAACAAATTCGAGCAAAAGTTTAGCTAAACAAATAAATATGACAAAGCAGAGTATTAAGAATCCATAGACGTCCAAAAGTTCAAGTTGCCACCAATACATATCCACTGCTGGACATTTTATAACGCCCGCTCCATTCCTTATGATATATTCAATCCAATAAGTCGCGGTATCCATTGCACTCATTGGACGATCTCGAAATAATTTCGATTCATTTTGTGCAGCTTCCCTAGAAACAAGCAAAAAATAATTCTATATAAAAAAAGTGATGTTACCGTATATTTTCAAAATATTCAACACATTGCTGTTAAAAACCTGATTGGTTTTTTGGAAATTGCGCGAATGTGCCGAATTTTAAAACTATTTTCAGACTATTTTCGTTTGGCAAAAAGATGACAATTAATATTTATTTTTATTAATACTATTCTTATTATTATTATTATTATTATTATTATTATTATTATTTGAATTAATTATTTTTTATTTTACGAAATTGTTTGGGATTTTCAGTAAGGGATTTTACATAATTCTAAGGAATTTGACGATATTGAATTCAGACAAAGAAATAGACAAGAAGTTGCAAGTTTTTATATTGTTTATATTGGTTCCTTTGGAAATTGCGCAAATTTGTGTAAATGTATCGAATTTGAAAACTATCTCCAGATTATTTTCGTTGTCAAAACGACTACTAATAAAAAGGTTATATAAAGATAGAAAATAATTTAAAGTAATAAAAATAATTATTTTGATGTGAAAAATAAATTATTAGTAAAGCAAAAAAATATTTCATGATATATACCTAAGGTTAGTGAATATTATTCGAGAAATTAAAAAGATTATTTATAGTAAACTTTTTGTGTTTTTTTTATATCAGTTTTTAATGTATTAATACTCATATTTTTAATATATTATATGTATATGTATTTGTATATTTACAGATCAGTTACCATCAGAATTATGAGATTTTATGGGATTATAAAGTAATTTTAGGGGATGTGACTGTTTATTTTGTGGAATTTTAAGTAATTTGAGAGACTTTTAAGAGATTTTTAAGAATTTTACAAAATTTCACTGGATTTTAAGGTATTTTAATAGATTTAATGAGATTTCATGGAACCTTGAATAATTTTAAGGAATTTAAAAGGGTTTTTCGAATTTTATTGAGATTTTAAAAATATTAATTGATTTTACAGAAATTTTATGTAATTTTCAGAGATTTTACGATATTTCATAGGATATTAAGTTATTTTAACGACTTTTGGGATTTTAAGGGATTTACGAGATTTCATGGGATTTTAATTAATTTTAAGGGATGACAAGATTTCATGGGATTTTAAATAATTTTAAGGGTTATATCGATAGTTTGTGGAATTTGATGGAAGTTTATGGAACATCAAGGAATATAAAGGATTATTAAATTATTTTACGAAATTTAAAGGAAATTCAGCAGATGTTTTGAAGGATTTTAAGGGCATTTTACGATATTGTATGGGATATTAAGTAAGTTTAAAAAGACTTTTAAGGGATATTAAATTATTTTAAGGACTTTCAAGGGATTTTACGAGATTTCATTGGATTTTCAGGAATTTTAAGAGATTTCATGAAATCACATATGGAATTTTAAGTAATTTTCTGGGATTTACGATATTTTATTAGATATTTTTTTGGGTGATTTAATATTTTATTGACTTAACAGATTTCAAGGGATTTACGAGATTTCATTGGATTTTTAGGAATTTCAGGTGATTTCATGAGATTTCATGTGATTTTAAGTAACTTTGTGGGATTTGATGATATTTTTGTGGATTATAAGTAATTTTAAGGGATTTTAAGGTATTTTTTGTTAATAAGAAATTTTAAGGACTTTTATTTTCCTAAATTTTAAGAGATTTGTTGAGAGTCATTGAATTTTCAAGTCTTTTTAAGTATTTAACGAGATTTCAGGGAATTTTGAATAATTTTAAGAGATTTAATGAGACTTAATGGGTTTTTGAGTAATTTTAAGGAAACTCAAGTGATTTTAAAAAACTTAAAGGAATTTCATATGATTTTGTAGAATTTTAAGTAATTATAAGGGATATAACAATAGATTGTGGAATTTTAAGGAATATCAAGAAATATGAAGTGTGTGACGTTGCAAAATTTTGCAAGTCACAAACTTAGTTTTTGTAAAATCAAGTTAATTTTATTCTTATTAAATACCTCTGGAAGTTGCACAGTTCTCTTAGATTGGATATGGTTAAATTAAGTTATTTAAGTTTAGTTATTAATTATGTTTATTTTTCTATTTTATTCTATGTATTATCGCCTGAGTTCTGGAAGATTCCTGCCTTATCGTATTTATCCCGCTTTGTCTTTCATCATTTTGGAAATAACCTACATCATTATTACATTATCTTGGATTAACTTATCAATTTTGGAGCATCGTATGACTTTGAGAAGTTTTTGGGACGCCTTCTATGACTTAAAGGAATTCTGATGTTTCAAACTTTCCCGCCCAACCAACTAATACGTCAGACATCTATCCTATCTTTTTATAACGACCGTACCCGGAGAATTTGGACAAGTCACGTGATACATGAGAATGTTGCGTTTCCCGCCTTTCCACATGCCCATTCTTTATAATTGCCATGGGATGTGACTGCTGCGTTTGCCTTTCTGCATGCCTGTTCCTTATGTTTTCGGATGAGATTGCTGCGTTATCTGCCTTTCTGCATGCCATATTGTTTCTATAGGAACCCTTGACTTTCCATTTCTTTGGAAGGTTTCGTCTTTGCCTTTTCAAAAATATTACTTGAAAAGCCTTGTGCGCACGGGGCCCACTTAATTGGCAGTACGTTCCTGTGTAATCACGAGAGCTCTTGAATTTTGTTACCATCTTTATTTATTTGGCCAGTGTGACGTACGGATTAAGTGAGACATTTAGAAGACGAATTACCATCAATTTTGGGTCAAGTTGGAATTGTTTTCGGACATCAACTGTAAAATATAGATTTGGATATTTAAACCACTACAGCACCCCTTTTTGACACGAACCTGTAAACATTCTACGTCACCAGTGATCTCTGACGTCACATAGTAACGTCAAGCCTGGACTGTTATAACGCTCCATGGAAACGATACTCTTCCCCTTCAAATTCAACCAATAGAAATCGAGCTCTTTGGGAACGAGCAAGAAGACGCCGATTTCTGGACATCTTTCGTTTGGCAGCTTCCAGAGGATACACTTCGTTATTTGGAAATTCGTACAAAAGTGTAGTTTTGTGTTAAAATAGAACGATTATCTGTTTTATATTCTGTATTCAGGTATTTATCTTACCATTATTTGTGAGAAATTCCTAATGTTTTTGCGATAATTTTATAATAATTCGTGTTGTTTTATGTTCTATTGTGATTTCCTAGATTTTGTTTGAAATCTAGTTTATGTTCATTTTCCCCTCTTGAATTTTTGTGATTTTGTTCCCTTTATTTGATAACTTATGATCCTTTCTAAAATTATCATAATTCGCTAAAATTATTGTAATTTTAGATTCTCATTGTGTCTTCCCCAATTATACTTATGGTCATTTTCTTTACTATCAATCATTTATTGAATCTGCTATTTTCTATTCTTCAGGAATATTAATTTTGTAATTGTGAGTTATCTTTTGTTTTAAGACGTCCATTTTATGTCTTTCCCCTTCTTATCTAACTCATTTATGCTTTTTCCCCGAATTCTGTTTTGATCCTCCTTTTTCTTATTTAATTTAAATTGCGTTTTCCTTAATTTTACCTTATTTAATCTAGAGAACTAAAAGAACGAAAGATCCTAGTTATTTGAAATTAGTATCTCTTATATTTATGTTTATTTAGATTCACCCTCTATTCTAAAATTAAATATTGTTCTAATTTTGTGATTTCTTGTTAATTCACTTAATAAATTTGTAAATTGTTTTCTTGTATTTTCTCATTTTATTAATTGGCTAAATTCTTTATTTCGTCCCACCCCTCTCTACCAAATCGTCACTAAGACTAGTCAGAGGCTCTGCCAATTGTTCTTTTTTTTTATTTCGATTTGTTTAGTTCTTTTCTAATTGATCGTGAAGATCTGGCGCCCGACACTCTCTTTATTCATATTTGGCAGACGTAACCAAAATTATAATTTAAAATAATTATATATATATTTTTTATTTTGTTATTTTTTGGTTATAAGTGAATTTATAAAATTTAAAGGATTTTGAAGAGACTCAAGAGATTTTACGAAATTTCAGTTGATTTTCAGGAATTTTAAGAGTTTTAATGAGATTTCATGGTATTTTGAGTAATTTTAAGTAATTTTTAGGCACATAACGGTAAGTTATAGAATTTTAAAGAATATCAAGTAATTTTACGAAAATTAAAGGACTTTAACCAAATTTTAAAGGATGTTAAAGGGATTTTAAGACATTATACAGGATATTAAGTAATTTAAAAGACTTTTAAGGTGTTCGAGGGATTTTACGGAATTTCATGTAATTTTAAATACTTGTAAGATATTTTACGACATTTTATGAGATATTAAGTTATTTTTTAAGGTCTTTCAAGGGATTATCAGAAATTTTAATGGATTTCATGATATTTCAGGGGTTTTAAATAATTTTAAGAGATCTTACGAGATTTTATAGGATATTAAGTAATTTTAAGGATTTTGAAGGATATTAACGGGATTTTAAAGAATTTTACGAAACTTATGGAGATTTCTGAGATTAGTCAAGGGATTATAAGTTTCTATATTTCAAAAATTATAAATTTCTCAATTAATTTGTATACTAGCAAAAGGTGTGCAAAAACGATAAATTATTGTATTGTAAAAAATCCTGAATTATTGTGCATACTTTTAAAAACTCTTAAAACGTTTTAAAATCCTTTGACTAAATTTTGTGGAATCCTCTGAATCTTTTTAGCAAAAGGATTGCAAAAACAAGAAATCAATTACATATATATATATAAATATACATTAATATACACATATAAATAAAAATATTCTTACTTATACTTACTTAAATTTAGGATCATTCAGGGTGAGATTCAGAGCTTTGTCTAGAGTCTCTTCATTTATTTTTTGTAAGACCATTCGAATTGCCATATTTTTTTTGACATAAATTTCTACATTTGAAAATTGATCAGTGAAGATCGGAATGCCAATCATAGGTACACCATAGTAAAGTGCTTCTTGAGTCCCCATTAAACCTCCATGAGTAATAAAAACCTTTGTGTTATTGTGTTCTGTAAATAAATTAAAACAAATAATATTATTATTATTATCTAATTTAAATTACTAGCAAACCAATACGCGCGCTCCGCGCACGATTATTTTGTTTTTCTTTATTTTGTTTTTCTTTTAGAATTTAGAATTTACAAGGATTACAAAAGCTTTTGTAAAATTTTAAGAGTTTTCAAGAGATTTCTCTAATTTACAAAAAATTTTGTAGAATTTTTAAGGATTTCATGGAATTCGATGAAATTTCTAATGATTTTAAAAGATTTTAAATGTTAAGAAACTTCAAGAGGTTCCTAGTAATTTTAAGATTTTTCCACGAATTTTAACATGGATTTCAAGAGATTAAGGATTTTAAAGATTTTTGAGAATATTTAAGTATTTTCAAGAGGTTTCTAGGAATTTTAAGATTTTTTAACGAATTTTAAGCGATTTCGAAGATTTTCGTGAAATTTTAAGTGATTTGAAAAGGTTTCTGAGTGTTTTAAGAGATTTTAAGGGATTTTAAATCCTATTGTGAAGTTTCCAGGAATTTTAAGACATTTCGAAAGGTTTCAAAGAATTTTAAGGTACTTTAAGGAATTTTAAATATTACTATGAAATTTCCTGGAATTTTAAAGGAAGTCAAGAGATTTGTTAATAATTTTAAGGGATTTTCTGATTTTTAAAAGATTTTATAGAATTTTCAGGATTTCATGGAATGTAACGAGATTTCTAATAATTTTAATGGATTTTAAAGGACGTAAAGAGACTTTAAATGTTATTGTAAAATTTAAAACATTTCAAGAAGTTTCTGATGGAAATATTAAAAGGTTTTCATCAATTTAAAAAGATTTCAAGAAATTTTTATGAGTTTTAAAATATTTTATGAGGTTTAAAGGATTTTAAAGTTATTCAGATAATTTTATTGAGGGATTTCAAAAGAATTTCTATACATGTATGATTTTTAAAAGAATTTGTAGAATTTAAAAGGATTTCGAAGGTTGTGGTAAAATTTTAGGAGATTTTATTAGATTGTTCTAATTATTAAAAGATTTTGTAGTATTTTTAAGGATTTCATAAAATTTGATAAGATTTCTAAGGATTTTAAGAGATTCTAAATGTTAAGAAATTCCAAGAGTTTTTTTAATGAATTTTTAGAGATTTTTGTTAATTTTGACATAGATTTCAAGAGATTTGTAATTTTAATGATTTTTGTTTATTTTTAAGGGATTTCAAGAGGTTTTTGGGAGTTTTAAGAAATCTTGACGAATTTTAAGCAATTTCGAAGGTTTTCATGAAATTTTAAGTGATTTGAAAAGATTTCTCAGCGTTTTAAGAGATTTTGAGGGATTTTAAATCTTATGAAGTTTCGAGGAATTTTAAGAGATTTCAAAGGGTTTCAGAGTATTTTAAGGAACTTTAAGGAATTTTAAAGAATTTTGTGAAATTTTATGAGATTTCTAACAATTTTAAGAGATTCTATGATTTTTAGAAGATTTTATAGAATTTTAAGGATTTCATGAAATTTCTAATAATTTTATCTGATTTTAAAGGACATCAAGGAACTGTAAATGTTATCGTATAATTTAAAGAATATTTTAAACAGTTTTTAAGAATTTTAACAAGTTTTCACAAATTTTAAAAGATTTCAAGAGAGTTCTATGAGTTTTAGAGTATTTTGTGGGGTTTAAAGAATTTTAAAGTTGTTAGGTTTGTCATTTGTCATTTCGAAGGTTTTTCTGAAATTTGTTTGCGCCATTAGTTTGTTTTTCTTCTTTCAACTTCAAGTCATTCAAAAGCCAATCAGGTTTGCAACAACAAAGTATGCGAGATTTTCTACACATTTCGTGACACCACTTTTTTTAAGATAGGATATAATTACTATGATTTCATTTACTTTTAACACATTGTAAAACATACTTAATACTGGCACTTGAGGTATCCACGATGACAATAGAATGTTATTCGGAAGACCTGGAGGAAGATTTTCCTTTTTTACGACTTTCATAAGCACTCTGATAGGTGTAATTTTCGAAAATGATGCATAAAACGCAAGGAGAATCTCTTCTGGAAGAGTTTCCATAAGCACCATTGAACCGAATGTGAAATAAACAACACCTTGTACACTTTCGTCCATCCAACGTTTCAGTTCCTTCAATAAAAAACATCAGAGTATTTAAAAAGAAAAATAAATAAATAAAAGAAAAAAAATATTCAAAAATAGACTAAAAAAACATACAGGTGTGAATTCATCAGCATTTTCTTCTGCATGTATCCCAGCAATGTCAACCACAGCTGGAACGACTGGTCTAACACCAAATAAACTGTGATGATAATTTGTCAACATTAGAGTAACACTTCTTTCAATTTCTCTAATACCAGGAATATCTGAACTCAAATATTTTCTCATCGCCTCGGTTTGAGCTTCTTCTGTATACCAGTTAAATTTCAGTTTGGCGATATGAAAAGCAAATGTACTTACAACTCGTTCAGAAAATGTTGAAATAAAAAATGAATGCATAAATACATTAGCAGCAAAAGCTGTTGAAGCAGGATTTCCAATTGCTGAAATAGCCCAGGGAAATTCTAGTATTGAGCTAACCGTTATTACAGGAACTTTTAGGATGTATCCAAATCCAATGTAGCAATTCGCTGCAAATGCCTCGAAAAAGATTTTAAGTTTGAGTCAATTCAGTTTAAATCTTTTAACCAAATCTAGTTGCGACCATATTCTTAATTTATTCAACTTTAATTGTAATATAGTTTTCTCATTCTTGTATTATATTTACCTCTGTGATGACCAAATCATAAGGAGGATCGTTTGGTGGATTTTTGATGAATCGTTGCATTTCTTCAAGAGACATTAATTCGCACAGATCATTTCCAAAAGTAGTAGTAATAGGAGTTAACGGGTCTTTTGCTATTGAGTAAGCATTTTCAAATTTCATATTATTTACGAGAGCAGGTCTACTTCCCTCTAAATTGATGATGATTTTGTAGTTTTCTGGTGGATTTTTTGGTTCAAAATGGCTTATAATGTCGACCTGATGTCCTCGTTTTGCCAATCCTTTCATTAAAGGTTCGAACATGCCATTGTGACTTTTTGAATTCAAAGGAAAAATTCCAAGTATTCTGTATCCATCTATTCCACTAACAACGACACTAATACATAATAATTTCATCACTTTTCTTACGAAATTCATTTTGTTTATTAATAGTTTTCACCGACTCGCGGAAAAATCATTTAATTCACTAATAATGAATTCAGATTCAAAGTTTCGAATTGAAACGTTTCGGAAAAACGTTTCAAGCAGAAATAAATCTAATGAATTGAGGAGTTATATTCATTATTCAACTCTCTGCTTTAAACTGGTTGAGAAATCTTATCAAACTTAAGTACGGTTAAATGGGATTCCCATTTAACTGTTTGAATAATTTTATTTACTCTGTGTGACATTATATATACACTATTGTATGAAAAGGGAAATATGTACATACACAAAAAAGTGGATAATATCAAATATTGTTATTATATTTAAGAAAGTACTTATAGCAAGTCAATTGAGTTTTATAAGTTTATAGGTTTTATAAGTCAATGCTTCAACTTGTTATGATATTTTTTTCTTTTATCAGACCTAATTAAGATTTCATTTTTAAAATCTCAGTTTTATAGGAATAACAGAAACATGATATGAATTTTAAAACTTAATAAATTTTCCTAAAATAGTATGTATTGTATTTATAAAAGAAAATTTTTCCTAAATTTTTTAATTAAATAAATACTACGTCTGTTTCACGTTATAAAAAATAACAGTTATCAGATTTGTTTTAAAAATTAATTACGTTAACAGAGTAATATGAAAGTTTAATTATTTCAAAAAACTACCGCATTTATAGTTGTACGGCATAATTTGAAATAACCAGTTTATTTTAAACCTAACTATAAAACTGTACATTTCTTAATTTAATCCGAATCTCTTGGAGATCTTCCTAAATTTTATGAATTTATTATAAAAATATTGACATTTTTTATTTTGAAGGTTGGCCCCAACAAGCTGTACTAATTGTATATGCGTTTTATAATAATTTATTGCATTTAAAAGTGAATAATGAGAGTTCAGTTTTCATTTATTAAACACCATCAGTTCTTCTTTTCCTTCTTTTTAACTTGAATACTATGTCCTGAAGTTTTAAGACATATACGGAAGGCGTACTTGACAATAAACATAATTAAATAAATAATAATAACAAAACATAATAATATAAATCCATATACATCCAAAAGTGCATTTTGCCACCAATATAAATCCACAGCTGGAGATCTCAAAACATTTGCTCCATTCCTGACAATATACTCCACCCAAAAATTTACTGTGTCGGTTGCATTCATCGGACGATCTCGAAATAGCCTAGATTCATGTTTAGCAGATTCTCTGTAAATATTTAAAGAAAAAGATGAAAATCTTTTGTAAACAAGATACGTTAAATGTGGACTTTTAAGTAACTTGAGAGACTTTTAAGAGATTTTTAGGAATTTTACAAAATTTCACTGGATTTTAAGGTATTTTAATAGATTTAATGAGATTTCATGGAACCTTGAATAATTTTAAGGAATTTAAAAGGGTTTTTCGAATTTTATTGAGATTTTAAAAATATTAATTGATTTCAGAGAAATTTTAAGTAATTTTCAGAGATTTTACGATATTTCATAGGATATTAAGTTCTTTTAACGACTCTTGTGATTTCAAGGGATTTACGAGATTTCATGGGATTTGCATTAATTTCAAGAGATTACATAAGATTTCAAGAGATTTTAAGTAATTTTAAGGGTTATACCGATAGTTTGTGGAATTTGATGGAAGTTTATGGAACATCAAGGAATATCAAGGATTATTAAATTATTTTACGAAATTTAAAGGAATTTCAGCAGATGTTTTGAAGGATTTTAAGGGCATTTTACGATATTGTATGGGATATTAAATAAGTTTAAATTATTTTAAGGACTTTCAAGGGATTTTACGAGATTTCATTGGATTGTCAGGAATTTTAAGAGATTTCATGTAATCTCATACGGAATTTTAAGTAATTTTCTGGGATTTACGATATTTTATTCGATATTTTTTTCGGAAATTTAATCTTTTATAAACAACAGATTTCAAGGTATTTACGAGATTTCATTGGATTTTTTGGAATTTCAGATTTCGTGAGATTTCATGTGATTTTAAGTAACTTTGTGGGATTTAATGATATTTTTGTGGATTCTAAGTAATTTTAAGGTATTTTAAGGTATTTTATGATAATACGAAATTTTAAGGACTTTTATTTTCAGAAATTTTGAGAGATTTGTTCAGATTCATTGAATTTTTAAGTATTTTTAAGTATTTATCGAAATTTCAGTGAATTTTGAATAATTGTAAGAGATTTAATATGAAACTTCATGGGCTTTTGAGTAATTTTAAGGAATCTCAAGTGATTTTACGAAACTTAAAGGAATTTCATATGATTTTATAGAATGTTAAGTAATTTTAAGGGATATAACAATAGATTGTCGAATTTTAAGGAATATCAAGGAATACGAAGTGAATCTATAAAATTTAAAGGAATTTCACCAGATTCTGAATTTTAATGAATTTCATGACATTTCGTGGGATTTTAAATAATTTTAAGAGATTTTACGAAAATTAAAGGACTTTAATCAAATTTTAAAGGATTTTAATAAACGGATTTTAAGATGTTATACAGGATATTAAGTAATTTTAAAGAGTTTGAAAGAATATCAAGGGATTTTACGGAATTTCATGTAATTTTAAATACTTGTAAGGTATTTTACGATATTCTATGAGATATCAAGTTATTTTTTAAGGACTTTCAAGGGGTTTTACGAAATTCCATTACTCTCTATAATTGAATCAGTCAAATTCCACTGATTTTCAGTGATTCTTTTCTCAGGATTTTAATCAGTGAAAATTCACTGAGAATCAGTCAAAAGTCACTGAAATTTTCAGTAATCCTCACTAAACTACTAAAACTTTCAGTGACTTTTCACTGATTTTCAGTAGATTTTTCACTAATTAAAATCTTGTGAAAAGAGTCACTGATTCAAGTTTAGAGAGTAGATTCTCAGAAATTTTAATGGATTTCATGACATTTCAGGGATTTTAAATAATTTTAAGGGATCTTACGAGATTTAATATAGGATATTAAGTAATTTTAATAAGAATTTTGAAAAAGATATTAAAGGGATTTTAAAGTATTTTACGAAACTTATAGAGATTTATGAAATTAGTCAAGGGATTACAAGTTTCTATATTTAAAAAATTATAAATTTCTCAATTATTTTGTATACTAGCAAAAGGTGTGCAAAAACGAGAAATTAATCGCAGAGCGGATCATTATTGCTAGTTCCTATCTTAAAAAAGTGGTGTCACGAAATGTCTCGAAAATCTCGCATACATTGTTGTTGCAAACCTGATTGGCTTTTGAATGACTTGAAGTTGAAAGAAGAAAAACAAACTAATGACGCAAAAAAATTTCAGAAAAACCTTCGAAATACTTTAAAATTCGTTAAGATTTCTTAAAACTCCCCAAAACCTCTTGAAATCCTTCAAAAATTCACAAAAACGATTAACATCATAAATGTCTTGAAATCCAAGTTGAAACTCGTAAAAAGTTTTACAAATTCCTAAAAACATCTTAGAATTTCTTAACATTTAAAATCTCTTAAAGTCTATAGAAATCTTATCAAATTCCGTAAAATCCTTAAAAATTCTACAAAATCTTTTAAAAATTAGAGAAATCAATAAAATTACCTGACAACTTTAAAATTCTTTAAACCCCATAAAATACTCTAAAACTCATAGAACTCTCTTGAAATCTTTTAAAATTTGTGAAAACTTGTTAAAATTCTTAAAAACTATTTAAAATATTATTTAAATTATACGATAACATTTAAAGTTCCTTGACGTGCTTTAAAATCTAATAAACTTATTAGAAATATCATGAAATCCTTAAAATTCTATAAAATCTTCTAAAAATCATAAAATCCCTTAACATTCTTAGAAATCTCATAAAATTTAATAAAATTCTTTAAAATTTCTTAAAGTTCCTTAAAATAGTCTGAAAACCTTTGAAATCTCTTAAAATTCCTCGAAACATCATAAGATTCAAAATACCTTAAATTCTCTTAAAACGCTGAGAAACCTTTTCAAATCACTTAAAATTTCATGAAAACCTTCGAAATTGCTTAAAATTCGTCAAGATTTCTTAAAACTCCCAAAAACCTCTTGAAATCCCTTAAAAATTCACAAAAATCATTAAAATCACAAATCTCTTGAAATCTATGTTAAAATTAACAAAAATCTCTAAAAATTCATTAAAAAGCTCTTAAAATTTCTTAACATTTAGAATCTCCTAAAATTCTTAGAAATCTTATCAAATTTCATAAAATCCTTAAAAATACTACAAAATCTTCTAATAATTAGAACAATCTAATAAAATCCCTTACAATTTTACCACAAACATCGAAATCCTTTTAAATTATACAAATTCTTTTAAAAATCATACATGTATAGAAATTCTTTTGAAATCCCTCAATAAAATTATCTGAAAAACTTTAAAATCCTTTAAACCTCATAAAATACTTTAAAACTCATAAAAATCTCTTGAAATCTTTTTAAATTCATGAAAACCTTTTAATATTCCCATCAGAAACTTCTTGAAATGCTTTAAATTTTACAATAACATTTAAAGTCTCTTTACGTCCTTTAAAATCCATTAAAATTATTAGAAATCTCGTTACATTCCATGAAATCCTGAAAATTCTATAAAATCTTTTAAAAATAAGAAAATCCCTTAAAATTATTTAAAAATCTCTTGATTTCTTTTAAAATTCCAGGTAATTTCATTGTAATATTTAAAATTCCTTAAAGTCCCTTAAAATTCTTTGAAACCTTTCGAAATGTCTTAAAATTCCTGGAAACTTCACAATAGGATTTAAAATCCCTTAAAATCTCTTAAAACACTCAGAAACCTTTTCAAATCACTTAAAATTTCACGAAAATCTTCGAAATCGCTTAAAATTCGTTGGAATCTCTTAAAGTTCTTAGAAACCTCTTAATATTCTTAAAAATTTCAAAAAATTTAAAATCTCTTGTTAGCTTTAAAAATGCTCTTGAAATTTCATGAATTCCGTTAAAATTTCGAGAAATATCCTGAAATACATTAAAATTCTACGAAATCTTTTGTAAAATCCTAAAAATATTTAGAATTTCGTAAAAATACTTGAAAATGGTCAAAATTCATAAAAATTCATAGAAATCTCTTGAAATACCTCTCCAAAAAATGATGTTACGAAATGTCCCTAAAATCTCGGTTAAATTGTTGTTTCAAACCTACTCTCTGAATTTGAATCAGAAAAATTTCATTGATTTTTTAATGACTTGAAATTGTAAGAAATTAAATAAATAATCCGTGTTGGTCTGCTAGTGTAACTAAATAACAATCATAAACCTTTACCTGTATAAAGGATTATTCAGAACAGCATTTAATGCCTCGTCTAAAGACTTTTCTGTTATTTTTCTATAATCTAGGAAAAGAGACATATTCTTTTTAACCATGTATTTTACGTTGGTCATTTGATCAACAAATAGTGGTATTCCTATAAGCGGAACGCCGTAATATATTGCTTCTTGCATTGACATCAAACCTCCATGCGTCATGAATAACCGTGTGTTATTGTGTTCTGAAAACAGCAAATCTTTTTAAAAATCTGGAGATGATCTGGAATTCAAATGAAAACAAACTATATCAAACTTCAAATCTATTAATAAATAATTAGTAATAACACACTCAAAACTGCAATTTGTGGAATCCAGCTTGAAATCAGTACATTCTTTGGCAGACCCTGGGGTAATTTTCCTTTATCTGCAATCCTTATTAGCACCCTTATGGGTGCTAGTTTTGTGAAAGATGCGAAAATAGAAAGAAGAGTTTCCTTTGGAAGAGTTTCTATTAAAACCATTGATCCAAGTGTGAAATAAACTACACCATGTTTACTGTCGTCCATCCACTTTTGAAGATCCTTAATATATTAAATCAAGAAGTAAAGTTAATTTCAATGAATAGTAGTTGTGTTTAGATAATGAAATTTAAATAATAATATATGGAAATATATTATACATGAGACATTTCACTGTCATTATCTTCAATATGTATTCCACCGATATCTATCATAGCTGGGCTCCTAATTCTTAT
>CAJFCO010017695.1:42518-54974 GCA_904066015.1 Synergus gifuensis | reverse complement strand
ATGAAATGGAATAATATTATAGACCAATCGATTCGTCTCGATGCAAGAAACATTTATTTTCCTTACGTCAAGTCAAAATTTTGATTATTTCAAAAGTTATAGTCGAAAAATTAATTTTTGAAAATACAATTAATCATAACATCCTTATTTTTCAATGAAATTCATCAATCTTATAGGTCAATCGATTCGTCTCGACGTAAGGAACCTTTATTTTCCTTACGTCAGCTTCGAATTTTGAATATTATAGAAGTTATAGTTGACAAACTAATTTTTTACAATTAAATAAAACCATAACTTTGTTATTTTTCAATGAAATTAAATAATATTATAGACCAATCGATTCGTCTCGATGCAAGAAACATTTATTTTCCTTACGTCAAGTCAAAATTTTGATTATTTGAAAAGTTATAGGCGAAAAATTAATTTTTGAAAATACAATTAACCATAACTTTGTTATTTTTTAATGAAATGCATTAATAATATAGGTCAATCAATTCGTTTCGACACAAGGAATCTACGTTTTCCTTACATCATCTTTGAATTTTGATTATTTGAGAAGTTACAATGAAAAAATGAATTTTAAGAAGATTATAAAAGTACATAAAACTTGTAAAATTAAATATTTTGTTAAATCATTGTAAGAAATTCAACTAGATGTATTATGAAATAACTATGCAAAATTTCATCAATTTATCTCTACGCGTTTTCAAGAAATTGCTGGATCGTGACACACACACACACACACACACACACACACACACACACACACACACATCCGGACAATTTTTCAGGACATCATGTTAGATATATTGCCATTAAAATATGTTGAAAAAAACCTTTTTTAGGAAACTGGATTTTGTCATCACCACAAAGCTTCCTCTATGAGGAAGCAAAATATACTTAGTCATTACTAAAAAAGTAACAAGTGGCATTAAAAATGTTACCAATCAATTTTTCTATAAATTAATAAGGCTTACTTAAGACTTGAAGTTGTGGTATCCATTTAGAAGTGAGTACATTGCTGGGAAGACCAGGAGGAAGTTTTTCTGCATTTACAATTTTCATAAGCACTCTAACTGGTGCTATTTTAGCAAAAGATGCATAAATAGCGAGAAGAGTTTCTTTTGGAAGAGTTTCAATTATAACCATGGAACCCAAGGTGAAATAAACTACTCCGCCTTTACTCTCATCCATCCATTTTTCAAGTTTCTTCAGTAATAAGAGACAAAATTAATATTAATTGGCAATTGTTGCCAATATATAAATATTAGAAATATCAGAAAGTTTTCTGCTTAATTCTTACCGGCGATATGGTTATATCAGGATCTTCCACGTGAATTCCTGCGATGTCAATTAAAGCAGGGCTCCTGATTCTAATGCCAAATAAACTATGAAAGGAATTGATAAAAGTTAGAGCTGTATTTCTCTCTACTTCTCTAATATTTGGCATATCTGGACTCAAATATTTCCTCATTGCTTGAGTTTGGGATTCTTCTGTATACATGAAAAATTTGTACTTGCTAACTTGTGTTACAATTGTATTTTCTAATCGTTCCCAAAAAGTAGAAATCTCTGCAGAATCCATCAAAACATTTGGGGCAAAAGCTGTGGAATCCGGATTTGCAACAATATCACTTGTCCATGAAAATTCCAATAAAGAAGAAACTGTTATCACTGGCACTTTAAATACATGTCCCAATCCAATAAAACAGTTTGCTGTAAATGCCTGTAACACAAATATATTATTCTTTATGAAAGCAACTTAAACCTAATTACCAGCTGTGTCATAAATTATAATACAAACCTCAATAATTAAAATATCATATGGAGGATCTTTTGGTGGATTTTTAATAAGTTGCTGCATTTTTTCAAGGCCCAATAACTCACAGAGTTCATTTCCATAATATGTGGAAATTAAACCGACGAGGTCACCTTCTAATTGAGAGGCAAAATCAATTGTGAAATTATTCACAATATCTCTTCTAGTTCCAGATAAATTGATAATTGTCTTGTAGTTTTTTGAAGGATTTTTCATTTCAAAATGCGATACAACGTCGACCCGATGTCCTCGTTTAGCCAATCCTTTTGTTACGCCTTCAAAAACGTTATTGTGACTTCTCGAATTGAAAGGGAAAACTGATAAAATTCTGTATGCTGCACTTCCTCCAAATATAGCGAGATAAATGAATGAATAAAAATGCATAAAATACATTTTTTTGCAATAAAAATGCGTGCAAGAAATAAAGGAGAAAATCTCAGCGTTAGTAATAATTGAACGGGAAACGTACGTGAAATACGTCTGTCACTAAATACAAGGAAACACTGATGCAGTTTTATAATAAGGCCTTTTTTCTCTTGTATTCAAGTTTAATAAGATGACTTTACGTAAACACTAGTATCTGTAAGTCTCTATATATAATTAATTCGTTTATTTATCTCAAGACAATGGATGTCTATAATAAGGGAGGCGACTATTTAATTGCATTTTATTTTGATTTCACTTTTATGTAAATTCATGTTCGTATTACTTTAGTTTTTTGTCAAAATTCTCAACGGATGACAAAATTGACATCTGCTATGGATTTTGACAAAGAACTGAAAAGAGGTGACTTTGAATTCATGTGAAAGTGAAATGAAAGTGAAATTAAATTATATAATCACCTAAGCGATTATGTAATTTCCCAGGAATTTTGCTCCCAGCAATAGGTGCGACAAATCGCATTTTATATTTAAGAAAAAGATTTTATTTTCTGTTGTTGCAGAAATTTTATACATTATAATTACTGTAATAACTATGTTGAATGAATAATCAATAACGAGAACGTTATTTTTTCATTTCTTTTAAACGTTATTTTTCATCATAAGAATAATGAATTCCTGGAATGGTTGGTAATTTTGATTAACAAACCCCTCATGTTCATAAATTGTATTTTGACAGTTATAATGTGATCATATATATTTTGTTTATATCTTCAAATGTGGTCAAAATTTCTATCCTAAAGAAATGATTGAGTCGAAGTCGAAATATCGTAACGCCTATTCCGCACTCCTGATTCGTCGTGTAAGTATCGATAGTGATTTTTGACAATCGATATTTGCCGAATCGTAAATTTCGCGTGAATTGAATTTGAAATTTTGAATTTGGTTTCGTTAATAAATATTTTGTCACGAGTCTAAACTCGAAATACATTGAAAATCTAGGAATTTTAAGGGAATTTTATGGAGTTTTTAAAGATTTCATGGGAGATAATGGGATTTTAAATGTTATCGTAGAATTTTAAAGAATTTCAAGAAATTTCTGGGAGTTTTTAGAATTTTTCACGACGTCAAGGTACTTTTGTGACTTTTAAAATATGTATTTTGTGGGATTTAAATAAGGAACTTAAAACTTTATAGAGAATTTTATTGAGGAATTTCAAAAGCTTTTTATGATTTTTAAAAGATTTTGTGGAATTTGCAAGGATTTCATGGAATTTAGCGAAATTTTTAATAATTTACAGAGATTTAAATGTTAAGGAATTTTAAGACGTTTCTAGGAATTTTTAGAGATATTCATGAATTTTAATGTGGATTTCAAAAGTTTTATGATTTTAAAAATTTTTGTGGAATTTTAAGGGATTTAAAAAGGTTTCCGAGATTTTAAATCTTGTCGTAGAATTTCGAAATTTCGAAAAGTTTCTGATAATCTTAAAGGATTTTAAGGGATTTTAAATTTTATCATGTAATTTCCAGAAATGTTGAGAATTCAAGAGATTTTAATGATTTGTAAAAGACATCGCATTTTTAAGGATTTTATTAAATTTTATGAGATTTTTAATAATTTTAAAAGATTTCAAAAAATTTTTCTAATTTTTGAAAGATATTGTAAAATTTTTATGGATCTGATGGATTTTTATGAGATTTCTAATAATTTTAAAAGACTTCAAGAGATTTTTCTAATTTTTAAAAGATTTTGTGGAATTTTAAAGGATTTCATAGAATTTGATGAGATTTCTAATACCTTCAATGGATTGTAAAGGATATAAAAGAAATTTTAATTGTTATCATTGAATTTTTAAAGAATTTCAAGAAGTTGCTGGAAAGTTTAAGAGATTTAAAAAGATTTCTGAGATTTTAAAGAAATTTTTTAAATATTAAATTAAATATTAAAGGGATTTTAAATATTATCATGGAATTTTCAGGAATTTTCAGGAATTTTAAGAAAATTTAAGAGATTTTAATATTTTTTAAAAGACTTTATCGCATTTTTACAGATTTTATTAAATTTTTTAAGATTTCCAAGAATTTTAAAGGATTTCAATAGACTTTTCTAATTTTTAAAAGATTCTGTGGAATTTCTAAAGATTTCATGGAATTTGATGAGATCTTTAATACTTTTAATGGATTTTGAATGATATGAAGGGATTTTAAATATTTATTGTACAATTTTAAAGAATTTCAAGCAGTTTCTGGAAATTTTAAGAGATTTTCAGGACTTTGATCAGATTACAATCGGATTTCAAGGGATTTTTATGACTTTTAAAATATTTTATGTGATTTATAGGACTTTAAAACTTGTCAAAGAATTTTATTGAGTGATTTCAAAAGATTTTTATAGTTTTTAAAAGATTTTGTATAATTCACAAAGATTGCGAAGGTTTTCGTCAAATTTTAAGGGTTTTCAAACAATATTTGTAATTTATAAAAGATTTTGTAATATTTTTAAGGATTTCAAGGAATTTGATGAAATGTTTAATGATTTTAAAAGATTTTAAGAGTTGAGAAATTTCGAGAGGTTGCTAGAAATTTTTAGAGATTTTCACTAATTTTAACATGGATTTCAAGAGATTAATGATTTTAAAGGTTTTTATGTGCAATTGTATGGGATTTTAGGATATCTCGTGAAATTTTAAGGGATTTTAAAAGCTTAAGCTTTTAAAATTTAAACACTTACAAATTTGTAAGTGTTTTATGAGGTTTTAAGGAATTTGAAAAATTATCATGAAATTTCAAAAGGTTTCTAAGAATTTTTAGAGATTTTCATGAATTTTAACGTGGATTTCAGAAGATTTATGAGTTTGAAAATTTTTCTGGATTTTTTAGGGATTTCATGAAATTTGAAGATATTTCTAATACTTTTAATGAATTTTAAAGGATATAAAAGGGATTTGAATTGTTATCATTGAATTTAAAAGAATTTCAAGAAGTTTAACATAGATTTTAAGAGATTAGAGAAATAAAATATAAGAAATTATATAATATTGATAAGGAACTTAAATGTGCGCGCGGAGCGCGCGTTCGTTCTTGTAAGGAGAAATGAATGACTGAATAAATAAATAAATAAATAAATAAATAAATAGATAAATAAATTAAGTAGTAAGTAAATTATCTTAACAAAATATTGATAAAGTCATTATATTTTCATGATAATACATGAAATCTCATCAATCTTTCTTCTTATGAATTTGTGGAAGTCTCGATCTTTTAAATAATATCCGTAACGCATACTTGAGAATCAATAAAATGAGACAGATTAATGTAATAAAACAGAACAGTATAAATCCATATACATCCAAAAGTGCTACCTGCCACCAATGCAAATCGATAGCACGTGATCGTAGTACATTTGGTCCATTCCTGACTATGTATTCTACCCAAAAATTCATTGTATCTTTTGCAGTCATAGGTCGATCCCGAAAAAGTCGAGATTCACGTTTTGCAGACTCCCTGGAATTTATTATAAAACTCTTAATATATTTTTTTCGTGAATAAAATTGACATTAGTTTAGTAGTCATATTTTGGAACTTTACTTGTAAAGAGGATTTTTGAGAACTTCATTAAGTGCTTCATCCAAAGACTGTTCTGTTATCTTTCTGTAATCCATCCAAACAGCCATATTTTTTTTAACAAGAAGGCGCACATTCGAAAATTGATCACCATATATCGGAATTCCAATTAAGGGGACCGCATAGTAAATTGCTTCTTCAATTCCTAAAAGTCCACCGTGACTCATAAACAATAGAGTGTTATTATGCTCTGGAAAACAAATGTTTTTTTACAGTTATGTATAAAACTTCAGGGTGTCTAGCGGACATGGATTCAAGAGATTTCTTACTTTAAAGAAATAAGATATTATATTAGTATATAATTATATTATATTATCGTTATACTACTTCTTTTTGGGAGAAATTTCAAGAGGTTTCTGGGAATTTCAAGGAATTTAAAAATAATTCCAAAGATTTTTATGATTTAAACAAAATTTTGTGTAATTTTTAAGGATTTTATGCAATTTTTTGAGATATCTTATCATTTTAAGGGATTTCAAGAGATTTTTCTGATTTTTAAAAGATTTTGTAGAATTTAAAAGGTTTTCGAAGGTTGTCGTAAAATTCGGAAGGATTCAAACGATTTTTCTGTTTTAAAAGATTTTGAGAAATTTGTAACGATTTTATGGAATTTTATGAGATTTCAAAAGGTTTGTATAGGATTTTTAAGGGATTTTAAATGTTGTCGTGGAATTTCGAGAAATTTCAAAGATTTCTAGAAATTTTAAGGGATTTAAAATATTGTCGAGGAATTTTCAGGAATTTTAAGAGAATTCAAGAGAATTTTCTGCATTTTAAAAGATATTGTGGACTTTTTAAGGATTTTGTGGAATTTTATGAGATTTCTAATAATTTTATCGGATTTCAAGAGATTTTTAAAGATTTTATGAAACTTTAAAGGATTTCATGGAATTTTATGGGATTTCTAATCATTTTAATGAATTGAAAGGATATAAAGGTTTTTTAAATGTTATCGTAGAATTTTAAGGAATTTTAAGAGAGTTTCACGAATTTTAACGGATTTCAAGAGATTTTTCTGACTTTTAAAATATTTCATGGAATTCGATGAGATTTCTAATTATTTTAAGGGATTTCAAATGTTAAGGAATTTCAAGCGGTTTCTAGGAATTTTTAGAGATTTTTACGAATTTTTCACGTGGATTCAAGAGATTTCTTACTTTAAAGAAATAAGATATTATATTAGTATATAATTATGTTGTATTATCGTTATACTACTTCTTTTTGGGAGAAATTTCAAGAGGTTTCTGGGAATTTCACGGAATTTAAAATTAATTCCAGAGATTTTTATGATTTAAACAAAATTTTGTGTAATTTTTAAGGATTTTATGCAATTTTTTGAGATATCTAATTATTTTAAGGGATTTCAAGAGATTTTTCTGATTTGTAAAAGATTTTGTAGAATTTAAAAGGATTTCGAAGGTTGTAAAATTCGAAAGGATTTCAAACGATTTTTCTGTTTTAAAGGATTTTGAGAAATTTGTAACGATTTTATGGAATTTTATGAGATTTCTAAAGGTTTGTATAGGACTTTTAGGGTATTTTAAATGTTGTCGTGGAATTTCGAGAAATTTCAAAGATTTCTAGAAATTTTAAGGGATTTAAAATATTGTCGTGGAATTTTCAGGAATTTTAAGAAAATTCAAGAAAATTTTCTGCTTTTTAAAAGATATTGTGGACTTTTTAAGGATTTTGAGGAATCTTATGAGCTTTCTAATAATTTTATCCAATTTTAGGAAATTTTTTAAGATTTTATGAAACTTTAAAGGATTTCATGGAATTTTATGGGATTTCTAATCATTTTAACGGATTTGAAAGGATATAAAGGTTTTTTAAATGTTATCGTAGAATTTTAAGGAATTTTAAGAGAGTTTCACGAATTTTAATGGATTTCAAGAGATTTTTCTGACTTTTAAAATATTTCATGGAATTCGATGAGATTTCTAATTATTTTAAGGGATTTCAAATGTTAAGGAATTTCAAGCGGTTTCTAGGAATTTTTAGAGATTTTTTCGAATTTTTCACATGGATTCAAGAGATTTCTTACTTTAAAGAAATAAGATATTATATTAGTATATAATTATATTATATTATAATATCTTATATCTCCTAATTATATTATTCTTACAAATTTTCAGATATTTCGAAGGTTTTCATGAAATTAGAGACTTGCAGGAAAAAAATTTGACCGGGAAAAGACTAGAAAAGACCGGGAGAAAACCGGGAAAACCCCGGAAATTTCAAATTGCCTGATCACTAGACACCCTGACAACTTTTCCGCAATTATTAAATCTTAATTTCGTGTTTCACAAATGGAGACACATAACTTCTGAAAAAATGATTTCATCTTACTCAAAACTGGAATTTGGGGAACCCATTTGGAAGTGAGTACATTCTTTGGCAGTCCCTGGGGTAATTTTCTTTTATCTGGAATTTTCATAAGCACCCTTATGGGTGCTAGTTTGGAAAAGGATGCGTAGATAGAAAGAAGAATTTCCTTCGGAAGAGTTTCTATAAGCACCATTGATCCAAGTGTGAAATAAACTACACCATGTTTACTGTCGTCCATCCACTTTTGAAGATCCTTTTAAAAAAAAGAGAGAAATCACGATAATCTTGCGTTTGTCACTAAATTTCAAGTTCTTGGAGCTTTTACCATTTGTTTAATCCGATAAATATATATTTCTATATTTTTAGAAACTTGACCGACTTACTGGAGGTAAATTCTCATCGTTATCTTCGATATGAACTCCGGCGATGTCAACAAAAGATGGAGTTCTGATTCTTACGCCAAATAAACTATGAAACGAATTAATCAAAGTCAGAGCAACGCTTTTTTCAACTTCTCTAATATTTGGCATATCCGAACTCAAATATTTCCTCATCATGTCCGTTTGAGCTTTTTCAGTATAAGTATAAAATTTATATTTGCTATATTGAGTCACTAATTCATTCTCCAATCGCTCCCAAAAAGTGGAAATTTGAGGTAAATCCGTTAATACATTTGGGGCAAAAGCTGTCGAATCCGGATTTCGTGTTGCATCACTGATCCATGAATATTCCAATGTTGTGGCAACCGTTATTACGGGCACTTTTAGAATATGTCCTAATCCTATAAAACAATTCGCCCCAAATGCCTAGAACAGATTTAGTTTGTTTTAATTCAAATAATATTAATAAGAAGATAATCTATTCTAAAAAGATGATTGAGTCGAAGTCGAAATATCGTAATGCCTATTCCGCACTCCTGATTCGTCGTGTAAGTATCGATAGTGATTTTCGACAATCGATACTTGCCGAATCGTAAATTCCGCGTGAATTGAATTTGAAATTTTGAATTTGGTTTCGTTAATAATAATTTTGTCACGAGTCTAAACTCGAAATACATTGAAAATCTAGGAATTTTAAGGGAATTTTATGGAATTTTTAAAGATTTCATGGGAGATAATTGGATTTTAAATGTTATCGTAGAATTTTAAAGAATTTCAAGAAGTTTCTGGGAATTTTTAGAATTTTTCACGACTGATCAGATTTCAAGTGGACTTCAAGGTACTTTTATGACTTTTGAAATATGTATTTTTTGGGATTTAAATAAGGAATTTAAAACTTTATAAGGAATTTTATTGAGGAATTTCAAAAGCTTTTTATGATTTTTAAAAGATTTTGTAGAATTTACAAAGATTTCGAAGGTTTTGGTCAAATTTTAAGGGTTTTCAAAAAATATTTCCAATTTATAAAAGATTTTGTAATATTTTTAATGATTTCTTGGAATTTGATGAAATCTTTAATGATTTTAAGAGATTTTAAGAGTTGAGAAATTTCCAGAGGTTGCTAGAAATCTTTAGAGATTTTCACTAATTTTAATATGGATTTCAAGAGATTAATGATTTTGAAGGTTTTTATGTGCATTTTTATCGATTTTTAAGAGATTTTTACGAAATTGAAGAGATTTTTAGGATATTAAAATGATTTTGTAGAATTGTATTGGATTTTAGGATATTTTGTGAAATTTTAAGGTATTTTAAAAGCTAGTAAGAGTTTTATGAGGTTTTAAGGAATTGGAAATATTATCCTTAAATTTTAAGGAATTTTATGAGATTTCTAATAATTTTAAGTGATTTCGAGAGATTTTTCTGATATTTAAATGATTTTGTGAGAATTTTAAAGGATTTCATGGAATTTGATAAGATTTCTATGTAATATTTTTAAGGGATATAAAAGATATAAAGAGATTTTAAATGTTACCGTAAAATTTCAAGAATTTTTCTGGGAATTTTAAGAGATTTTAAAGTTTGTCATGGAATTTCAAAAGGTTTCTAGGAATTTTTCGAGATTTTCATGAATTTTAACGTGGATTTCAGAAGATTTATGAGTTTGAGAATTTTTTTGGAATTTTTAAGGATTTCATGGAATTTGAAGATATTTTTAATACTTTTAATGGATTTTAAAGGATATAAAAGGGATTTGAATTGTTAACATTGAATTTGAAAGAATCTCAAGAAGTTTCTCAAAATTTTGATAGATTTTCTCGAATTTTAAGCGATATCACAGGTTTTCAAATGTTTCTTGGAATTTTTAGAGATTTTCACGAAGTTTAACATAGATTTTAAGAGATTAGAGAAATAAACTATAATAAATTATATAATATTGAAAAAGAACGTAAATGCGCGCGTTCGTTCATGTTTTCAGAAAAGTGAAAAGACATACCTCAGTAACAACAACATCGTACGGAGGATCCTTTGGAGGATTTTTAATAATTTGCTGCATCTCATTAAGAGACATCAGTTTGCAAAGTTCATTTCCGTATGGATTGGCAATGAAAAAAACAATATCCCCAGTTAATTTAGAAGCGTACTCAATAGTGAAATTATTTACCAAATGAGCCCTCGTTCCATTCAAGTCAATGATTGTCCTGTAATTTTTTGGTGCATTTTTCATTTTAAAATGAGAAACAACATCGACCTGATGTCCTCGATTTGCTAATCCTGTTGCAACACTTTCTAAAAATATATTATGACTCCTTGATTCAAAGGGAAAAACTGACAAAATTCTATATCCATCACTTCCAACAATCGCCAAGAAAATTACGAACAATGAAAAACAATGAAAATTTCTCATTTTTTACTGATATGTCACTGATGACACTTTTATAAAATATATAAAATATATCAAATACTTTTATGCTAAATCGGACGGTTTTTTTATCGTTGAATCGTTAACCGTACACGTTCATGAACGTTGATGTTGAAAACTATACTTTAACGATCTCAAGGCCTTTACTCGCAACTTTTTTTATGAGACACATTAAGACGCATGCACGGCACATGTGACTGATGTTTGTAGATGTTAATAAAAGTGCTGAGCAAGGTCTTCATCCTCAAAATTCAAACTTTAATGTAATAATATTTTAACTCAAGATGCACCCTGCACCCTCATAATATTAAAAATAAGATAAAATTCTGCTGCCCTTAAGTGGGCCCCGTATTCATTATAGTCCTGGGCCACGTAAATCTATAATTCGCCCCTGCCCCCCCTCCTGTCCAGCGACTCTGACAAATGAAATAGAGACTTAATTATATGATTATTTGATAAGCTTATGCGATATACGTGTTGCAGGTTTCTGTTAATACTATCAGTTAGCAACGTGATAAATAAATGTTACAAAACCAGGGGCGACGCAACCAGTATGGATGCCATGGATAAATCCATACATGGAAAGTTTTATGTGTGGAAATTATTGCATAAAATTCCATACAAGCAAAACTGACTGGAAAGATGATGTTTTTGTTTCTGATGTAAGAATTGTTTGAAAATTCAATTTACAAAGATTAAATAATGTTAAGTGGATTTAAATATACTAGCAGACCAACACGTGCGCCACGCGCACGATTATTTAATTAATTTGTTACAATTTCAAGTCATTAAAAAATCAATGAAATTTTGCTGATTCAAATTCAGAGAGTAGGTTTGAAACAACAATTTAACCGAGATTTTAGGGACATTTCGTTACATCATTTTTTGGAGAGGTATTTCAAGAGATTTCTATATGAATTTTAATGAATTTTGACCATTTTCAAGTGATTTTTACGAAGTTTTAAAGATTTTTAGAATTTTAAAAAAGATTTCGTAGAATTGTAAGGTATTTCAGGATATTTCGCGAAATTTTAATGGAATTCGTGAAATTTCAAGTGAATTTTTAAAGCTAAGGAATTTTAAGGGATTTAAATTTTTTTTAAATTTTGAGGAATATTAAGAGGTTTCTAAGAACTTTAAGAGATTCCAACGAATTGTGAGCGATTTCGAAGATTTTCGTTAAATTATAAGTAATTTGAAAAGGTTTCTGAATGTTTTAAGAGATTTTCCAGGGATTTTAAATCCTGTTGTGAACTTTCGAGGAATTTTAAGACATTTAAAAAGGTTTCAAAGAATTTTAAGGGAGTTTAAGGAATTTTAAATATTGCAATGAAATTTCCTGGAATTTTAAAAGAAGTCAAAAGATTTTTAAATAATTTTAAGGGATTTTCTGATTTTTAAAAGATTTTATAGAATTTTCAGGATTTCATGGAATGTAACGAGATTTCTAATAATTTTAAAATCCATTAAAATTATTAGAAATCTCGTTACATTCCATGA
>CAJFCO010017695.1:24598-42418 GCA_904066015.1 Synergus gifuensis | reverse complement strand
TAAGGGATTTTCTGATTTTTAAAAGATTTTATAGAATTTTCAGGATTTCATGGAATGTAACGAGATTTCTAATAATTTTAATGGATTTTAAAGGACGTAAAGAGACTTTAAATGTTATTGTAAAATTTAAAGCATTTTAATAAGTTTCTGGTGGAAATATTAAAAGGTTATCATGAATTAAAAAAGATTTCAAGAGATTTTTATGAGTTTTAAAATATTTTATGAGGTTTAAATGATTTTAAAGTTTTTCAGATAATTTTATTGAGAGATTTCAAACGAATTTCTATACATGTATGATTTTTAAAAGCATTTGTAGAATTTAAAAGGATTTCGAAGGTTGTGGTACATTTTAAGGGATTTTATTAGATATATATTTTAAGGGATTTTATATTGTTCTAATTATTAAAAGATTTTGTAGCATTTTTAAGGATTTCATGAAATTTGATAAGATTTCTAAGGATTTTAAGAGATTCTAAATGTTAAAAAATCCCGAGAGCTTTTTTTAAATGAATTTTTCGAGATCTTTATTGTTAATTTTAGAGATTTGACATAGATTTCAAGAGATTTGCGATTTTATTGATTTTTGTGGGATTTCAAGAGGTTTTTAGGAGTTTAAAGAAATCTTTACGAATTTTAAACAATTTCGAAGGTTTTCATGAAATTTTAAGTAATTTGAAAATGTTTCTCAGTGTTTTAAGAGAATTAAAGGGATTTTAAATCTTATATGAAGTTTCGAGGAATTTTAAGAGATTTCAAAGGGTTTCAAAGTATTTTAAGGAATTTTAAGGAATTGTTAAAATTTTCAGGAATTTTAAAAGAAGTCAAGAGATTTTTATAATTTTCAAAATATTTTACGGAATTTTAAAGAATTTTTTGAAATTTTATGAGATTTCTAACAATTTTAATCGATTTTATGATTTTTAAAAGATTTTATAGAATTTTAAGGATTTCATGAAATTTCTAATAATTTTATTAGATTTTAAAGAAGATCAAGGAACTTTAAATGTTATTGTATAATTTAATGAATATCTTAAACAGTTTTTAAAAATTTTAACAAATTTTCACAAATTTTAAAAGATTTGAAGAGAGTTCTTTAAGTTTTAGAATATTTTATGGGGTTTAAAGAATTTTAAAGTTGTCAGGTAATTTTATTGATTTCTCTAATTTTTAAAAGATTTTGTAGAATTTTTAAGGATTTTATGGAATTTGATAAGATTTCTATAGACTAAGAGATTTCAAATGTTAAGAAATTTTAAGATATTTTTAGAAATTTGTAAAACTTTTTACAAGTTTCAACTTGGATTTCAAGACATTTATGATGTTAATCGTTTTTGTGAATTTTTGAAGGATTTCAAGAGGTTTTGGGGAGTTTTGAGAAATCTTAACGAATTTTAAAGTATTTCGAAGGTTTTTCTGAAATTTTTTTTGCGCCATTATTTTTTTTTTTTTCTTTCAACTTCAAGTCATTCAAAAGCCAATCAGGTTTGCAACAACAATGTATGCGAGATTTTCGAGACATTTCGTGACACCACTTTTTTAAGATATAGGAGGAATAGATATTAATGATGTAGAAGAAAAATATTATTTTTCTTTGAGATAAACAAAAAGCTCAAAATTCCATTCTCTATTTTACTCATCGAAAATTATAGATAAATATTTTTTCGCTCTGTAGCACTAATCTTTTTTTAAATATAAAACTGCATACAGAGCGAAAAAATATTTAATTTCGATACTTTTTGCCTAAAATGAAGAATTTAAAATATAACTTCAAAATTGAATATTTTCATTTTACTTAAAAAATATTTGAATTTGATATTTTCTCGCTCTGTACGCATAATTTTAGTTAAAAATTGATTAATTCTACAGAGGGAAAAAATTCAAAATTTAATATTTGTTGAGTAAAATGAAGAAATCGAATTTTTAGATTAGAACTTGGCTCCAACACCCTTAAAGGACAAATGACCCCAAAAAAGCTCATAAAAGTTCTCTTTTGAGATAGGAGTAACCGTTTTAATAAAATTAATCGGATTTCTGATGAATTTTAGGTAATCTTAAAACTTTAGAACTTATTCTTACAATAGTCTTAACCATAAGTATAGCTACATAGATTATTATAAATATACACAAGATTATGAATCCATAAACGTCGAGGAGTTCAACTTGCCACCACTGCAAATCGACTGCAGATGATCGTAAAGCATTCGCCCCATTTCTAATGATGTATTCCACCCAAAAAATTGCTGTATCCCTTGCTTTCATTGGACGATCTCGAAACAGACGATCTCGAAACAGACTTTTCAACATTGTGTAAAACTAATTTTTAAAAGTATAAAAAATTGATTTTTGAGCTAACAGGGTGTCTAGTCAACAGGGAATTGGAAATTCACGGGTTTTTCCCGGTTTTTTCCATGTCCCTGGTCTTTTCCCGGTAAAATTTTTTTCCTCCAAAAAAGCAATTTATAGTTGCTTTTTTGATTTTTGAAATAAAAATTTGATAAATAGAAATATAGAAAATAGAAATCCTATCTTTAAAAAAATGGTATAACGAAATGTCTCGAAAATCTCGCATAAATTGTTGTTGCAAACCTGATTGGCTTTTGAATTACTTGAAGTTTTAAGGGCATGTAAGACTTACCCGATCCCTACCTTACCGACATTTTTTTCTCTGTAACGCTACGTCTACATTTATTGAGATATCCAATTGAAAATTTCTAAAATTAAAGAAAATATGCTAAGGTATGTTTATCTGGTTTTGAATTTTTGTAAAAATAAAAAAAAAATTTATTTTTATGAATGTCCATATTTAGGACCAGATAAACGTACCTTAATGCTTTAGCTTCAATTTTAGAAATTTTCAATTTGATATCTCAATAAATGTAGACGTAGCGTTGCAGAGGAAAAAATGTCGGTAAGGTAGAGATCGGGTAAGTCTTACATTGCCTTAAGGAGGAAAATCCATAAAAAGTATTAGAAATCTCGTCAGATTCCATATAATTCTTAAATATTCCATAAGATATTTTAAAAATCAGAAAACTTTCATGAAATCCCTTAAAAATAATAGAAATCTCATAAAATTTCATAAAATCCTTAAAAATGCCGATTCTTTTAAAATAAAGTCATTAAAATCTCTTAATTCTCCTAAAATTCTTGGAAATTCTATGATAAACATTTAAAATCCCTTAAAATTCTCAGAAACTTTTTAAAATTTCGAAAATCCTTGGAATTCAACGACAAGACTTAAAATTCCAGAAACTTCTCGAAATTCTTTAAAATTCAATCATAACAATTAAAATACATTTTTATCCTTTAGAATACATTAAAAGTATTAGAAATATCATTAAATTCCATGAAATCCTTAAAAATTTCATAAAATATTTTTTAAATCGGAAAAATTGGTTGAAATTCCTTAAAATAATTAGAAATCTAATGAAATACCACAAAATCTTTTAAAAATCATAAAAAATCTCTTTAGTTCTATTAAAATTTCTCGAAATTTCATGAAAACATTTAAAATCTCTTAAAATTCCCTAGAGTTCTTAAAAATCTTTTAAAATTTTATGAATTCGTTTAAAATTCCGCGAAATGTGCGGAAATTCCTTAAAATGCTGCGAAATCTTTTAAAAATCCTAAAAAATCCTTTTAAAATTCTGCTCTAAAAAGGTGATGTAACGAAATTTCTTTAAAATCTCGTATACATTGTTGTTCGAAATCTATTCTCTAAATTTGAATCAGCGAAATTCCGCTGGTTCAGATTAAGAAGGTGATTAACTTTTCAATGACTTGAAGTTTTAGGAATTAAAAAAAATAATCGCTTGTTGGTTTGCTAATAGAATAAAAGGAAGATAAAGTAGAAAAACGTCGATTTTTCAATAAAATACAAAAAATTCCTGGTATTAAATGAAATTCCCGGGTTTTCTCGGTCAAATAAAATTCCCGGGTTTTTCCCGGTTTTCCGGTCCGCTAGACACCCTGGTTAATAACCAGTCATTAAAATTATAATTAAGACTTGCCTATACTTCGGGTCATAAAAAGTAGCATTTATTGCTTCGTCTAAAGATTTTTCAGATATTTTACGGTAGTCCATTTTTAACATCATATTTTTCTTCGTAAACATATCCACATTTAGGAACTGATCAGAAAATAAGGGAAATCCAATCATGGGTATTCCATGATAAAGTGCCTCTTCAATACTGTTTAGTCCACCATGTGTTATAAAAAGTCGTGTATTATTATGACCTAGAATAAAAAAAGTTTTAATTCATATGTGAATATAAACAATTACATGACGTATCATTTTTTATATGTAAATAGTATAAAGAGCTCTTAAGGGTAATTAATCTAAAAATTCGATTTCTTCATTTTACTCAACAAATATTAAATTTGGAATTTTTTCCCTGTGTAGGAATTATCAATTTTTAACTAGAATTATGCGTACAGAACGAGAAAATATCTAATTCAAATATTTTTAAAGTAAAATTAAAATATTGAATTTTGAAGTCAGCTTTTGAATTATTCGTTTTATGAAAAAAGTATCGAAATTAAATATTTTTTCGCTCTGTATGCAGTCTTATATTTAAAAAAAGATTAGTGCTACAGAGCAAAAAAATGTTTATCTATAATTTTCGTTGAGTAAAATGGAGAATGGAATTTTGAGCTGAACACTTGGGTTCAACGCCCTTAAGTTCAAAATTCCATTCTCCATTTTACTCAACGAAAATTATAAATAAATATTTTTTCGCTCTGTAGCGCTAATCTTTTTTCAAATTTAAGACTGCATACAGAGCGAAAAAAAATTTAATTCCGATACTTTTTGGATAAAACGAAGAATCCAAAATCTAACTTAAAAATTGAATATTTTCATTTTACTTAAAAAATATTTGAATTATATATTTTCTCGCTCTGTACGCATAATTCTAGTTAAAAAGTAATTAATTCTGCAGAGGGAAAACATTAAAAAATTAATATTTGTTGAGTAAAATGAAGAAATCGAATTTTTAGATTAAAACTTAGTTGCAACATCCTTAAAAGTGATCCTTAAATTGATAGAAAGTGTACAAATCATAAAGACAAAATTTTAGGCTGTGATATTCTCATTTTTACAAGAAAATATAAAGAATTTTAATTTCTTACTCAAAACAGGAATCTGTGGTATCCAAGACGAAGTCAGTACATTTTTAGGTAAACCTGGTGGAAGTTTATCTTTATCCACAATTTTCATAAGCACTCTGACCGGTGCTATTTTTGCAAAGGAAGCATAGATTGCTAATAATGTTTCTTTTGGAAGAGTTTCTATGAGCACCATAGAACCAAAATTAAAATAAATGACTCCGTTCACACTTTTATCCATCCAAGTCTTTAGTTTCTAGAATTTTATCAGAAGTATTGTATGTTGTATAAAATGTTGAACATTCTCAATAAAACTTAGACAAAAATAATAATTACAGGAGTAAATTTCGCTTCATCTCCTTCAATATGTATTCCACCGATTTCAACGAGGGCTGGAGTCGTTGGCTTTACACCATATATAGTATGATGAGAGTTAACAAATATTAAAGCCACACTTTTCTCAATTTCCCTTATGCTTGGGATATCTGGACTTAAATATTTCCTCATAATTTCGTCTTGTTCTTTTTTTGTATACCAGAAAAATTTATTTTTGTAACTATGATGTATTAATGTATTTTGTAATCGATCCCAAAATGTCGAAATATCTTCCTTCTCAAAGATAGAATTATGAACAAAAGCTGTAGAGGGTGGATTTCCAATAGTCACACCAGTCCATGGCATTTCTAATGTTGTAGAAATACCTATTATAGGCACTTTTAGTGCGTAACCCAGTCCAAAGTAACAATTCGCTGCACAAGCCTGTTAAAAAATAAAAATATTGTAATATTTTTATATTAAAACAGAGATAAAATAAAAATGAGATAATTACAATGATTACGAATTAAGGGCTCAAAATTCCATTCTCCATTTTACTCAACGAAAATTATAGATAAATATTTTTTTTGCTCTGTAGCACTAATCTTTTCTTAAATATAAGACTGCATACAGAGCGAAAAAATATTTAATTTCGATACTTTCTTCATAAAACGAAGAATTCAAAAGCTGACTTCAAAATTCAATATTTTTATTTTACTTAAAAAATATTTGAATTACATATTTTCTCGCTCTGTACGCATAATTCTAGTTAAAAATTGATAATTCCTACACAGGGAAAAAGTTCCAAATTTAATATTTGTTGAGTAAAATGAAGAAATCGAATTTTCAGATAACTTGGCTCCAACACCCTTAATAATGAACTTACCTCTGTAATTACTAAATCGTAGGGAGGATCGTTTGGTGGTTTCCTAATTAGCTTTTGCATTTCATCCAATGACATCAATTTGCAAACAAGACTTCCACCAAAATAAATCATTGTGTCGATATACTTTGCACCTTCATTATACTCAGTAATCTTTTCTATTGTCACATTATTCACGAATTGTTCTCTTGTCCGAGCCAAATCAATAATTGTTCGATAATTCTTCGGCGGATTTTTTAATTTAAAGTTCGTAATAACGTCCACTTGATGTCCTCGGTTAGCCAAACTTTTCATAACACTTTCGATCATATAATTGTGGCTTTTTATATTGAGTGGGAAAACGCCGAGTATTCTGTATGCGTCACTTTCTAAACTAACGAAGTATATTATAAATAAATTTAACAATAAATTTCGAGGAAGAATCATTTTCTCAACAGCTTCGAATGTCAATTTATTTACTAGAATTTTTTAAGAAATTTTTATACGATTCAATACAAATGATTATGTGCTGAACATTTGTGAATTAAAATCAATAGCATCAGCCTTTTATATATGCGAATAGATACCGTTGGATGACTTGCTGAAATATTGTTATGATACATTCGCGCAATTGAGAATTTTAGAATCTCCTATGAGTTTCTAATATTTATCTCACGTCAATCTCTACATTATTTTAGATAGATTATATAGATTATTATATAGATCCGACTCGATCTATCAAAACAATAACATCATTATAAATTGAAACGTCATTCTGAGAAAATTATAAGAAAAATAAATTTAAAAAATCCATATTAACAAATCCTTGAATAAAATTGATGTAATCAACATTTCTTCTAGATATTAGTGAAAAAACACTACCTATTAATAAAATTATTAATTAATATGATTTTTAAGGAAATTTTTTTAATAAGATTAATATTTACTATGAAAATTTTTGGCCAAATTTTCGAAACTTTATCCAGGAATTTATTTCGAAAAATCACCTTGTCACCTAGAAGATAACTTGAAATATCAATGTTATTCTTTAAAAATATTGTAATTATTTTATTATTTTATTTTACAGAACCCTATTGTCCTGCAATATTTGATGGATGGTCCTGTTGGCCTGCAACTCCTGCTGGAAAAACAGCCTACACAAACTGCCCTAGTTTTATCACCGGATTCGATCCATCATGTAAGTGATGTCATTATAAAAATGATTAAATATTGCATTTAATGTTTTATGATAAGATTAGAAAATACTTAGTTTTAAAAAAATTTTTTGGAAATGTTAAACAGAAATGCCTCTTTTATATAAAAACAAGTTTTTATTTTATGTTTTGTTATACAAATATATAAATTCCCAATAAAACAATTCATTACCCTCTTGAAAAATTTTGTAATAACTAATTACATTATTAATTAAGAATTATAATTACTTAAGGAAAGATTTCCATCCTTAAAGTTTATTCTGAAGTTTTCTTCGAGTAACAAGTCGCTCTTCATAATTTAGACATGTCTCCATTTGAATATTTTCGTTTATATTCATGTATCGAAATTTAATTTTATTATCTACAGGCTCCCAAATAACAGGAATCAATTCTGACTTACTAGGCGTTGGATTTCTGAAAAAAAAAAGTTAAAGAATTTAAATTATTTGATTAACACAGATGAAAATTAATGTATTTTATAAATTGTTTTATTTAAGGGCGTTGGACCCAAATGTTAAGCTCAAAATTCCATTCTCCATTTTACTCAACGAAAATTGTAGATAAATATTTTTTAACTCTGTAACACTAATCTTTTTTCAAATATAAGACTGCATACAGAGCGAAAAAATATTTAGTTTCAATACTTTTTGCACAAAACAATATAACTTCCAAATTCAATATTTTCATTTTAGTTAAAAATTATTTGAATTAGATATTTTCTCGCTCTGTGTGCATAATTCTTGTTAAAAATTGATTAATCCTACACAGGGAAAATATTCCAAATTTAATATTTGTTGAATAAAATGAAGAAATCGAATTTTTAGAATAGAATTTGCAGGGTGTCTAGTGATCAGGCAATTTGAAATTCCCGGGTTTTTCCCGGTTTTCAAGTTTTTTTTTCAATTTTTTTTCAAGTCTTTTCCAGTTTTTTCCCGGTCAAATTTTTTTCCTGCAAGTCTCTAATTTCACGAAAACCTTCGAAATATCTGAAAATTTGCAAGAATAATATAATTAGGAAATATCAGATATTATAATATAATATAAATATATACTAATATAATATCTTATTTCTTTAAAATAAGAAATCTCTTGAATCCATGTGAAAAATTCGTAAAAATCTCTAAAAATTCCTAGAAACCGCTTGAAATTCCTTAACATTTAAAATCCCTTAAAATCATTAGAAATCTCATCGAATTCCATGAAATATTTTTAAAGTCAGAAAAATCTCTTGAAATCCGTTAAAATTCGTGAAACTCTCTTAAAATTCCTTAAAATTCTACGATAACATTTAAAAATACTTTATATCCTTTCAAACCCGTTAAAATGATTAGAAATCCCATAAAATTCCATGAAATCTTTTAAAATTTCACAAAATCTAAAAATCTTTTGAAATCCGATAAAATTATTAGAAATCTCATAAAATTCCACAAAATCCTTAAAAAGTCCACAATATCTTTTAAAAAGCAGAAAATTCTCTTGAATTCTTTTAAAATTCCTGAAAATTCCACGACAATATTTTAAATCCTTTAAAATTTCTAGAAATCTTTGAAATTTCTCGAAATTCCAAGACAACATTTAAAATCTCCTAAAAGTCCTATACAAACTTTATAAAATCTCATAAAATTCCATAAAATCGTTAAAAATTTCTCAAAATCTTTTAAAACAGAAAAATCGTTTGAAATCCTTCCGAATTTTACGACAACCTTCGAAATCCTTTTAAATTCTACAAAGTCTTTTTAAAATCAGAAAAATCTCTTTAAATCCCTTAAAATGATTAGATATCTCATAAAATTCCATAAAATCCTTAAAAACTATACAAAATTTTGTTTAAATCATAAAAATCTCTGGAATTATTTTTAAATTCCTTGAAATTCCCAGAAACCTCTTGAAATTTCTCCCCCCAAAAAGTAGTATAACGAAATATCAAAAATCTTCTAAACATTTTTGTTGAATACTTGATTGGCTTTTGAATGACTTGAAGTTGTAAGAAGTAAAACAAAATAATCATGCGCGTAGCGCACGTGTTGGTTTGCTAGTTTTTTTTAAAATTTGCCAAAGTAGAAATGGAATAAAAAGAAGATAAAGTAGAGAAAAGTCGACTTTTCAATAAAATACCAAAAATTCCCGGTCCTAAATGAAATTCCCGGGTTTTTTCCGGTTTTTTCCAGGTCAAATAAAATTCCCAGGTTTTTCCTGGTTTCCCGGTCCGCTAGACACCCTGTAAATTTAGCTCCAACACCCTTAAAGTTTAATCTATTTAATTTAAAGTTTAATTTCAAAAAATTGATATTGTTACCCTGTTTTAGCAAAATCAGTCCACATTTTTGTAAATCTTTCCATTATTTTTCTTTGAGATGCATTTGTTGTCGGTGATTCTAGACCCAACATATCCATCGCGGCAACGTGGAATATGTATGGAATTTCATCAAAATGACATGTGCCTAAAAAAAATATATATATTTTTGTTAACTTAGTTAAAAATAAATATAAAATCTAAGAATTATATTACCTGATAGAGCAATGTTCATAATTTTCTTCATAAATGAAGTACCAGGATCATAAGAAAATTGATACATATAAGTGTGACTTTTTGGACGCGCTTGAATTTTTACAACTTCATTAATTCCACATATGAAGTGTGCGTCCCCATTTAAATCAGCATAAGCTTCAGCTGTTTCGGAATTTATGGGACCATCGCCAAAGTATAAGAATCTCAAATTTCCTGGCGTTATATTCTTTTTCATTAACCAGTTAGAAAAATTTGGATGTAAGTGCTCAGCGAAATTGGAATGATACACTTGGAAAATCTCTTCCTTTATGGCTATTACACGAAAAGTATATTTAAATTATATAATTACCTTTTGAATGCTTTTAAAATATTAAGTTTTTCTTACTTGCGAGGAACATAAGACCTTCCCGAGAATTGTGCCCAATAAGAAATGGAACCTTAACTTCAGTGAGATTGTCAATTGTTAGTGGATGTGTTAAAAAGGGAGTTTTCGATTTACTATCCACTGAAGGTCCACTTGTAAATTGGAATTTAAGTCTCTCCTAAAAATTAGAATATAATGTAAATTGAATTCAATATATCATTCTAGACAAGACCTAAGTATAAAATACTATTTTTTCTCAATTCAATTTTCATAGATTACGTACCGCTTTCGTTATAGTTTTTTGTTGTGTCTCAACTAATTTTATAGAATCAACAGTCCTCAAAAATTCTACAACCTTTACTGGATCGGTAGAATCATATCCTAATAAGGATGCTAATTTAAAAGCATATAAGCTTGGATTTTCGCATTGTGCCCATGGATTTATGGCTGCGCCACTTTGGGCAATGGCTTTATGAAATAAGCCTGAAAAAAATAATAAAATCAATATGATTTGAAGACAAAAACCAGGGTGTCTACTAAATTTTTCCCACAAAATTCCCGGACAATTACTACTGATTTGACGGGATTTCCATTCTCTATTTTACTCAACGAAAATTATAGATAAATATTTTTTCGCTCTCTAGCACTAATCTTTTTTCTAATATAAGAATGCATACAGAGCAAAAAAATATTTAGTTTCGATACTTTTTGTATAAAACGAAGAATTCAAAATCTAACTTCCAAATTCAATATTTTCATTTTACTTAAAAAGTATTTGAATTAGATATTTTCTCTTTTTGTGCGCATAATTCTAGTTAACAATTTATTAATTCTACACAGGGAAAAAATTCAAAATTTAATATTTGTTGAGTAAAATGAAGAAATCGAATTTTTAGATTAGAATTTGGCTCCAACACTCTTAACAAAAGTTCACTTCCGGCATTAAAAATAAACTCAAGGACAATTCCCGAATTTCCTTAAATTCGAGCACAGTAGATACCCTGAAAATAATTATAAAAATCTTATTAACGTTTTTCATTTGAACGCTTCTTAATACCTTCGGCTAGAGGTGATTGTGTTAAATAATGAATTGAAGCTGCCCCAGCACTTTCGCCAAATACAGTTACATTATTTGGATCTCCACCAAAATTCGAAATATTTTCCTTCACCCATTTTAAGGCCAAAACTTGATCCTTTAATCCTTGATTTCCTGGAGCTGTTTCAAGGCCTAGATTAAGGAAGCCTGCAAATACAATTGTTAAAGGAAGAGTTTAAAAATGATGAAACCATACTTTAATAATCAAAGTTTTTAAAAATGAAGGATTAAAATATAATGTCAAAAATAACCAGGATAATTAAAGTTTTACCTAAAACATCGATTCTATAATTTATCGTGACAAGAACCACGTCTTTTTTAATGAGAAAGTCAGGTCCGTATAAATCATCATTGCCGGAACCGAATATAAAGCCTCCTCCATGAATCCACACCATTACTGGAAATGGAATTTCAGGTTCAGGAGACGTTGTATAAACATTGAGGTAGAGACAATCATCACTTCCAGCAACACAGTTGGACATTCTATCGAATTGAGTACAAATATTTCCATGTTCAATTGCTTCTCTTTCGGTTTCCCATTTCCTTGACCATGGTATGGAATCCTGTTGAAAGTTTAAATTCAAATCAATTTATTCGTGACAATTAAATTAAGGATCTATAAATAATAATTATTCACAATAATAACTGAATGAAACTTATAAGAGATATAATAATTTTAGCAAAAAACTTTTTTTTAACTTTATATATAAAGATTTCACTTCTCACAACTTACTTGAAATCGTAATTGGCCCACTGGTGGTTCTGCATATGGGATGCCTTTGAAAGAAAAATAATTCCCTCCTAGGATATTTTTCTTTACGAGACCTCGCAATACTCCATACTTAGTTTTAATTAATTTGTACATTCTTCTCGAGTTTAATAACACTCGCGTCTTATCGTGACAATTCCGCGATATCCACTGTTATTATTAATTTCTTATTATTTTCTGATGGATTGACCTCAGATATTTTCGCTGTGATTATTTACAGTGCAATGAAAATTTTCATTTTAAAAATTTAAATTATCATGCAATTGAATTCCAAACTATAACAAATTATAATTTATGTAATTAAATTATATTCATTTTACTATTGGGTTGAAGTTGCCACGTCTGAATCTGTGATTTTATATTCATATTTTAGAGATTTTAAGAGATTTCGCAGAATTTTATTATAGATATGTACTATTCTTTAAGCTGTATATTAATATTTCCATGTTCTCAAATCAAAATTGAAATCTCGAAGAAATAGCATCGACAATAATTTAATTGGTTTTTTTTATCGTGTAATTTAAAAAGATAACGATCAATAACAAATAACAAATTGTAATTTATGAAAGAAGCTTTCAAGATAAAAATTTCAATTTTATACCTCAATCAATCTTGAAAAAGCCCTTCGCAATTACTTACAGATAGATTTAATTGAAAGTATTTTATTATATCTTTGTGCGCTATTAATAATAAATAACATAAGTATTTTATAAAATACTCTTCGCGAATTACATTCTTTAAGTTTTGAAAAAGTAGTAAAAAAACATTCCACGTGCATTCATATCTTATAATGTCACACACTTATTTATCGTGTTTACAATTTGTAATAGTGCTATTGGCGGAAAAAGAATTAATAAGATTGTTCAAAAGGGTAACAATAGCCAGATTATCGATTTCTTGCAATTTCTCTACAATACGGTGGTACTGTTCATCGGTAATCAAAGTATGATGCTTAGAGAGCATTATTCCAGCTAAAATAGAAGCGTCTATAGGAGCTACCTCTGATAACCCTAATATTACAGAGCCAATAAACTTTCCGTCATTTGTAGGTGACATCATTAACGGTGACAAAAAATCTGATAACACTTCCGCAATAACTACCATCATTTCACTACTGAAAGTTTCTACCAAATGCCGTATGTGTGTTCCAACTAATAATCCAAACAATCTACCTTCAAACTGAGCTTTTCTAAGTTCAATTGCAAAAAATAACTTTAAGTAGGAATTAAAATCTTGAACCGGTCTCAGAACAGAATGGAACAAACGCTGCATAGTTTCTGGTATTCGTGGATCGATTTTGACTACCACTTCCGAAGTAACGATATGTTCGATAATTTCGTTAAAGCAACACCTCATAGGATACAATTTAAAATTCGTTGGATCAGGTATATCCCAGTTTTTGGATATAGCATCAGATAACAAATTGCAAAAAAACATCAGTCTTGATTCAAGTTTATCTTCAGCTTGAATCAGGAAAGTTTCAACAACATACAAACGACCTGCGCTGCAATCAAATGCAAACTTTTCTACCAAACTTTGACAATAATCTTCCGTGAAAAAAGCGCAGACTTCGGAAGTCGCTTCTGCAAGAAAACTGTGAATTAAATCATCTGATACGCTTGATTTTAAACCTCCCTTTGCCAGCTTCTCAATTTTAGTTAATCCTTCTTCGAAATAATCTTTGATATACTCGTTCGATACGTTTTTTACTTTCACCAACGTGTTGAAACAGTGGACGTCTTCTACAGTGAGACCTTCTATGCAAGATTTCATCAAGAGCCAATTTTCCTTGGAAGGATTTTTGGTGAAAAGATTGTAAGTTTGGTGGAAAACAATATCTCGAATTGATATATGTGTTTCGTTCTCCCATCGGTATTTCAAAAATTCATGCAAATTTGCAGTTGGAGCCACGAGACACATTAATCTGATACCATGTTTCTTGACTGAAACTTGTTTATCTATTAGATACTTTGTAAAGGTCATTACTTTTTTGATAGGTGTTCGGCGTGAGACGTTAATCAAGGAAGCCAATCCTAAAGACAAATAATCTCCCATTAAAAACTTGCCAACTAATTCCAAAGAAGGAGGAGGGTTAATTTGATTAATTGCTGGTGGGATTGAACTTATTATGCAGAAGGCTTTTTTCGCATCTCCTCTTTTAATATCGATGGTGTATGAATCGGGAAATAAGGGTTCGATAATTTGAGCAAACTCTGGACCTTGAAGCAAAAGAGCCAAAATCATCAGCGTATTTGGGCTTATTTTTTCTAAAGCCGCTTTTACAAATTCGATTGGAATATTATCGTACCAAATGCACTTTTTAAGAAACTTTTTTGTAAGACGATGATGAATATATTTCAAGCAACTATCGAAGTATAATTCCTTTCTTTTTAAAATATATCCAGAACTCTTCTTCAATAATTCCAATCCTTCTTGTTCATAGACACGGGCTATAGTTCTTTTTTTAGGAAACCAGCTATCATGCAGAGAACGTTCGTGTTTCTCAAGCAACCATTTCATCTTATCAATTTTATACGTTGGTATGTATATTTCCTCAGATTGTGTTTTTTCCTGGAGAATAATATTTTTCACTTGTTCAAATAGCCACGGATAGTCTTCTAGAGATAATAATCCTTTTTCTTTTTTTTCTAATTTTTCTTTTTCTAATCTTTCTTTTGCTGGTAATTTTTCTTCTAGCTCTTTCTTTTTCTCTTTTTTTCTTTTTCTTTTTCCTTCCCTTGGAGCTGGAGCAATTCTTTCGTTATAATTATAAAGTGCCTCAGTGAGCTGATGAATCGTGTCGACTTTATTATCTATCCATATTTTATGATCTTCCGGAAATTTTCTTGGAATAATTTCGATAAATTTCTCTAAACAAAGTTTCTCAAATACTGGATTTTCAACAATAATGTTAAATTTAGCATTCCAACATTTAATTTTTATTTCTGTCAACAAAATCATTGTCTTCTCGATTGGAAGGTTATTTGCAAGACAGTAATGGACATATTTCTGGAGCAAGATTTGTGCAGTAGTCACACGATCCATCAATTTATCTTTAACATTAGATCTTTCAATTAGCTCATATAAAATTGTCCAGTGTTTTTTACTCAAATTTTCCAGTTCAAAATTACTAAGTAGACTCTCGTATACAGTCCACCAAAATGTAGATATTTCATTTCGATGTTTTGATGAAAGGAATTGTAATACATGAAGTAAATGATTTTGACTTTTGTTCACTTTGCAGGTGTAAATGAGTGTGGAAGCTAAAAATGCTCTGACATCCACTTCCTTCGTTTTATACATTTCATCCTTAATCAGTCGAATCGCATCCGCGGTTAATAAATAAGCAGCCCAAGATTCATTAGGACGATATTGTTTAAAATCTGGATCCTCAGCCAATTTCTTCTTAGCTAGATCGTGCCGCTCTTTCTCTGGTAACATCAAAAGTATTTCTGGTGTAACGTATTCCAAAAAACTGACGAGATCTACACCGTATAAATTCTTAAAATTTATAGTAATCAGTGATAAACGTATGTTTTTTGGTTGAAACTTAAGATACCCAAGCATTTTAGTTAAGTTAAACTTCTCCTGGTTTTTCGGAAACAAATTTTTAAACATGAGTTGAAACTGATATATACTTAATTCCTTTGTAACTAATTTTAGTGGCAATAGTGGAAGATACTTTCTTGGAAATTCAATCAAGGACTCGACACCTTTACCTTTTAAGAATAATATAGAGCGTTTGTTTCTTAATTTAATGTTCAACGGATTCTCAAACGAATTTACAATATCAATAAAGTCGTCACTATAATTTGGTATAAGAATTGGAAGAAGATCTAAATAGGCCGATATCGATCTAGGCGTGATATTGCGTTTCTGGCGATCTTTTGGTTTGCACAATTTCAAGTACCAAATCACAAGTGCGGGATACTTTGGAAATAATCTTTTAACTACTCTTTTAGGAAGATTCATGTTGTCGTCTTTTATAATTTCCGTAATGTAATCTTCATGGCAAGCCGTCAGTAAAGGCATTGCTTGGTTCAAGTTGTAAGTTGTACGAATACCTACAAAAAATTCCTTTGCAAGATGGTATTCGTTTCCTTTGCCCAAGTATTGTGTTAAACGTCGAATAATAAGAGCTCGAGTATTTATAGATACTTCCGGTAAAATTTGTGTCGAAAAATACGAAAAATTTGTTACAGTCTTATTACTACCATCGAAAAACCATTTGGCTTTTAACGCTCGCATCACAATACTGATATCTTCTGACTTTAAGGCTGTGATGACATCATCAGTATTTTTTAATACGTTTGCAACTTCTATTTGAATAAGCGGCTTTAATTTTTCGGGAATAGGCGACCCATGCGAAGTCTGTAGAGCAAAATCACCTGGCGCCTTCTTACTTTCGACTATCTCCTTGATGATTGCATTCAACGATTGATACTTTTCCTTAGCAGATATTCCCGGTATTTTTTGGATTGCATCCAAATACGGTGTTTTTGATGCCATGGTTTAATTAATTTTGAAGTGGTCTTCTAATTGGTCTTCAACGGAAACCTTTAATTAATAATTAAAAACTAGGTATTAGATTTCGTACAAACATTCTTGTTCAATTCAATCATTTATTCTAATTCATTCATTCAATCAGTTATATTCTAATCATTTATTCTAATTCAATCATCTATTCTATTTATTTATTCTATTTATTCTATCATTTATTATATTCAATTGCATTTGTTTTTTTTTAAGACGAAAAACGATGAAATTTTAAGACATGGAAATATTAATAGTACACAAATCTCAGTTTTTGATTCACTCTTATTTTATGAAACTAAAGGTTTACCTAATTTAAAAAAAAGATTCAAATTTATTAATATCTCAAAAAGCAAAACTATATAAATGAAATTAAATTATAATTATAAAATGAAATACTTTACTGTCATACACAGCTGATGAAAAATTGATTTTATAACTAAAAATAAGAGGAACGCAATAGATTAAATTGTTTATAATATATGTTATTAAAAATAAAAAATATATTATGTTTATAAATAATTATTTTAATTTGATTCTAATTTTGACAACGTATGACCAAAATTATCAAAATAATTACATTATTCATAAGATTGTCTATAAAGATAAGCACTTTCCGTTGATAAAAGTTGTTTACTAAATTTTCTAAAATTAAACATTCAAACAGAAGAAAGTCAATCATAATGCTTGGACGTGAAATAAAAGCATTTAATTATTCTAAATTGTACAAGATAAACAGATTCATCCTTTCGTTGACACGAGAATGATTTGACTAAAAGTTCCTGAATTGTACACGACTTTTATTTATTTTTTTTTTTATTTTTAATCGGAAATCTGTTTTTTTTTTGTCATCTAAATCAATCTAAATCGATGACGATAAAACTATAAAAGAAAACAAAAAAAGGCACACAATATTGCTTCAATGTCAACGAAGAGATTGAAGAAAACAAAATACTATAGTCTATAGCCTCTATTACATCTATTACAGTTCTAAGTACATAGTTTAAGGCCATGTAAGACTTACCCGATCCCTACCTTACCGACATTTTTTT
>CAJFCO010017695.1:0-10381 GCA_904066015.1 Synergus gifuensis | reverse complement strand
ACTTCGACGAGCGTGTATTTTGGCCTTAATGCTTTCACCACCGGAGATTCTGGACCTGTTTATAGGACCGTGCCCAAATCTCAAGTTCTCCCAAATGTCAAGTCAAGTTTCTCTCAAATGTCAAGTCCGTAGTCCGTATTTCTCAAATCCCACTTTATAACTACTGCGCACGCTTTGCGTTCGGCATCTGATTGGTTGCTTTTCGCGCGCAATTTAAAATGCTAAAAAATATTATATTATACGCAATACGCATGCGCAATTGATGTGACTATAGAGGATAACGAATTTCTTGACATTTGGGAGAACCTCTGGCAAAAATTTCTTGACATTTGGGAGACTCGAGTGTATAGAGATCAGTGCTATTGCCAAAGTTGCGGTGGTGACTATTGCGAAAGTCGAGTGTATGTCACACTCGATCGGTAACGTCGAAATCTGTAGTAAAATTTGAACTGGGAGAGATCAGAGCATTATTTACATAAGATTTTTATTAAAATTCATTTTTATCGTTTAAAGGAAGTGAAAATTTGTGATATAATTGATATAAATGATATAAGTTATAAAAAAATGATAAAAATTTAAAAAAAAATAAATTTTCATAAATTCTCGAAAATTGCAAGGTAATTTATTTTAACGTTACCTTCTCGGTAACATTACCGAGAACGAGAATATTACCGCGGTAATATTACTCACTAAGAACTCTATTTCTGCCTGCATGGCAGACATAACAGAAAATATTTCTGAACAAAAGGGAAAAATAATAAACAATTGAATACTCAAAAGACTATATTTTATATGACAGATTCATATTATTAAAAGTCCTTTCACTTTGAAGCAACAATTCAGGAAATTGCAAATCTTTTCGCTTCGAAATTCGAGTGAAACGTATATATTAAACGTGGCAACGGCCATTAAATCTCACACTTTCAATTTATCATTACGTCTTCACCGTCTTCACCTTTGCAGGTGCCGGCAGGTATTTTTCGAAAAAGTTTTTAATTTACATACAAAAACGTGATTCACTCTGATTAGTTTTGGATGAAAATCTTTTCCCTAGGGAATTAACAACCGTAAGTCTTCTTAAGTCTTTTTACTCTATGCATGAACATCATTTTTGAATCTCCAAATTTCAATCTGTCAGAAATTGATCACGCTATATAATTAAAATTTTTGAAACATTTTTTATCACCCTTTTTTAGTCAAAAGACGTGCTTAATGAAAATTTTAAGAATAATTAAATAAAAAATAGTTAATATTTCATGTTAAAAGTTGTGCTCATAACCTACAAATTTCCTGCTATATTATATAGTTTTTCCGTTTTTCTCTTTGTTGTTAGGATTAGGTCTTGATTGTCTTATGAATTAGCAAAAATCTTGCTAAATTTTCAAATCTCTTGGAAATTTTAATATCTATTTAATTTACTACTTTTTAGATGTCCAAAAAAAGTCAACAATTGAATTCTCATTTTGTTATTTCATATATTTATTACTTTCTTCGATTGATATTTATATATAGATTAGAAAAAATAGTCCAGAAGTCTAAAGTGTTATAGTATATTATTTATCGTGAACATAATGTGCTCTGTTACAGGAATTAAAAAAATAAAAAACAGACCATGGATGTAAAAGGCTTGGTGGCATCGATAGTTCAATTTCTGACTCAGCAATTAGAGGATGGAGGATTGACAGCAGATTCTCGCGAGAGTCTCGAAGTTGCCATTCAATGTTTGGAAAGCGCCTACAACGTACAGGCAGCCGATGCTCCTGCAAATTTTAATTTAACGACAATTTATAAATCAGTTGTGATCGACTCGAAACCAGATTTAGGACCAGAGGCGACGCCAGAGCAAAAAGCCGAAGCTGAGAGGCTTAAAAACGAAGGCAATGCGCTTGTTAAAGCCGAAAAATTAAGCGAAGCACTGGTTAATTACACGCAGTAAGCATTTTTTACTATTGGATTATATATATATATATATATATATATATATATATATATATATAATTTCATCTGTAATTTGCATTTTAAATTAAATTGATGTCTTTTTCATAGGGCTATAAAATTGGATGGTCGCAATGCAGTTTATTACTGCAACAGAGCAGCGGTCCACAGCAAAATGGGCAATTTCGACTTAGTTATAAAAGACTGCCAAACCGCTTTATCAATCGATTCTCAGTACAGCAAAGCCTACGGCCGAATGGGATTGGCCTACTCTAGTTTACAAAAACACAAAGAAGCCAAGGAGTGTTATAAGAAAGCTCTGGAAATGGAGCCTGATAACGAGAGTTATAAAAATAATTTGCAATTAGCAGAGGAAAAAATAGCTCAACAAGGTGTTGGCTCGATGGGTTTAGGAGGCGCCATGGGATTTCCAAATATGGATCTCAGCTCTATTATCGGTAATCCTGCTCTTATGCAAATGGCCCGACAGATGCTCACGGATCCGCAAATGCAGAACGTTATGAGCAACTTGATGAGTGGAACTAACGAGCATGGCGATCGTATCGAAGCTCTTATTGAAGCGTAAGTATTTTTTGTTAAAAATTATCCTGCAGACGAAGATTGGAATTTAATTGAAAACCTTTCTTTCTTCAGAGGTCAACAGCTGGCGCAACAAATGGAAACTGCCAATCCCGACCTGATAGAACAGTTGAGGCGTCAGATGGGTGGAAATCCAAATGATCCTGATCCACCTCAACCAAATTAAAAATCGCGAATCTAAAAGGCGAGATATCAGGTTCTACGCAAACAACACATTTCTACGAAACACCTAATTCTTTAATGTGAATTTTCACAAATACGAGAATATTTGACATTTGGAGAGTAATTCCCGTTTTTAAATATTCAATTAAAGATTTTTTCTTAGGATTCTCTCGCTGGAATGTCCTTGTTTCATATTTTGAAGGTGAAACCAAAACTAGAGTAAAAGGAATATCAATTATTTTGACAAATCAACTTCAAATTGGTCTTGCTCAAATTAGAATCAAAATTTTTAAACATTTTTCTTATATTATTTTTCAATATTTACCTCTTTTCTAGTTCTTCTTTATTATATTTTTTTTCTTGGTATTTTGGATGAACAGAAAGGCGTCGTTTTGTTAATAAATGACTCAGGTCTTTTCGGTTCAAAGTCTGATTTATTCTGTGGAAGATTAGGGACAATTTAAATGTATGTATATTGGTAACAGGCGTTTTGCATGCGAATTTTTTACATATTGAGCTTAACGCCATCAAGACACGAACTTGAAGCAAGAATTAACTGCAGTCGAATTTTTTCGAATTTCTTATAAACGTAGCAGTTTAGGTATTTCGTATTGTGCAAGGGATGTTTTTAATTGGTTCCCTTAAATAATAATTGTTGATTAATAAATTTTACAAATTTATTTACTCGCCTTGTTCTTGAAACATAGCTCTTTTTTTAGAGTTTCTTTTGAATATTGTCATTTTTAAAAAAGTTTAGATAATATAGGGTTAAAATCTGATTTATAAAAAGTATTGTTTTGAAGTAGGCTCTGAATCATTACCCCTAGGCAATATGTATAATTACAGTAGTGAGTCATTCTACCTTGCGGTCATCGTAAGAAAATAGAGAGGGAACTTCTAGTGAGATGAAAGTAAATTGCGAAATTTATGATTATATTTCTTTTTAATTTTTTTATTTTAAAAAAAAGTAACGAGGATATCGGCAATCTTTATGAATATTTTTAGGAATTAAATGACTCATTCAATTGAAATTTTGAAAGAATTTCAAATTTAAAATGATTTTTTTTGGGAGTAATTGAGGGGGATTCATTGTTTTAAAAGATTTTTGGGTGGCGCAATTGATAACAGAATTTGATAATTGGAAGTGCGTTGTCGGAATTATTTACATACATATTTTCCAACCCTTTTCTTACGCCTACGCTTATTTGCTAGAGAAATGAATGCGCGCGCAAAGGTAATTTGTGTTTAGGCTGCTGGCGCACGAATCGCCGGTTTCTTAAAGTCGACAGGGCTGAAATATAAAGGGTTCAAATGTTAATTCATTACTAAAAATTAGCAATTAAAATTTATCTTTTCTTTACCATATATGCAAATAATTTTAATTTATAATCGATAAAATTGAAACGTTAATTCAAAATTAGAAAAAAAAATATGTCAAACATCATTTTTTGTCCTTGACTTACTAAAATGTGCTTCCATTTAAATTTCTTCAGAAATTAAAATAAAATGTTGTTAATAGAAAAACTGAAATTATTTTTTTAAGAGCGTAACACTTATTGCCTACAAAAGATACTTTTAATATAAAATACCTTTTCCACCATAAAAATCATGGTGTACACAAAAAACTATGATCACCCCATGCACCTCCAATTGCTACGTTCCTGACAACTAACTTCCCCTTCTCCAGTACATTTCGCACACTCAACAGATTGAGGTGTGGCCACAGAGGGCAGCCATTTTCTTGTCTCTGTCGCAAAAGATTTCAGGTAAATACGCAATAAATTGTTGATTAATTTAGCCAAGTGACTTCTGAAGTTTTCTCGTGAAAAATATCGCCTCGAATTGTGAGTTCCGGGAGTTTGTAACTTCAAATCGGACGTGAGTCTCGTCGTTTAAAGTGAAAAGTTGGATAGCGCTCTGTGAATGGGAATGCCATGCGTTGCGCATCCACAGCATCTCCTCGAATTTAGTGATTAGCACGACTCTCAAAGATACTCCCTCCTCGTCCAGGTTCGTTAAAAGTCTGCGAGATTCCTAACCCCAGATCTTCAATTTCGTAAGTAAATCGTCTTCGAGGCTCTACAACCTCTGCGTCGCTATCCTCTTGCCCCAGCGCCCTCTTCTCCAACGAACGCGGCTGTGCTGTGCACTTCCGGCTCTGTGAATTTCGTGATAACGTTTGATAATCAGTGATAATTCAGACGTCTTAACATAAATCGCGTTAGTACTTCTTACCCCAGGACAATCTGGGTTCAGTAAAGGAAAAATTCGGTATAGTGTAATTTTTTTTATCAGGAAAACGTTTTTAACAAATCTGAGCATCTTCGAATGCCCAGAACAGCCTAGCAACAAGCTTCGGAGGTAAAATTTCATTTCGAAACAACTTGCCAGGTCGTTCAATTTCATTTCTTGAATCTAATGATATCTATGCTTCTGACATCAGGAATTACGTTTTATCTACCTTCCTCTGTATAATAAATTCCTATCCTCTCTGCACTGCAGGTAAAAGCCCAATAATCAGAATTTTAAAGACCTAGTCAGTTTGTTATTATTTAATTTTATCGAATTTCTTCTTATCATATTTCTTCTCTATAAGAGATAATTGTTTCTTGCAAATGAATAATAATCATTTTTTAAATGCAAATATAGACAGTACATACGTTTCGGAGTTATTGTTGTATAAAATTGCGAGCTTTGTTTGTATAGTTAACAAATTAGTTCAGGTGACAATGCATTATTGGTCGACAATCTAAATTATAGATTTTAATTGGCATTAAAAGTTGCATTTGCAGGGAGTGTTTTCATAGGAATATTAAATCAAGGATGTTCTAAATTTCGGCGTAGGTTCATAGTTATACATTTTTATAGGATTAGCTGCTGCATGAGTTGGCAATTTCTTGAGAATCGTATTTTCATTATAACTCGTCCCCTTTTTTATATTATCTGTTTGGAAAAACGATTTTTATCTATCGATCCTTGACTCCAAAACTGTAAAACTTGAATCTTTGGATTTATTTGACTTTGTTATTTGGATTTCGATTCAGGGTCAAGTTTCAATTGCAAGATTTTTTTACTTTATTAAGATTACAAAAAATTCATAAACAATAATAAACAAATAGCATTTCAAGAACCAATAAGATGTCAAAGAATACAGTTTCGATTCAAAGAAAATATTTATTTCTAGATATAAATTGTTTGGAGCGTCAATTTCTTGTAAAAATTTATATCAAAATTTGACAAAGTGAAATATAAAAAATAATCAAGATGCCTCACCATTTTTAGCTGCATGTTATGATGAGGTAATAGTTAGGGAATTCCCGCTATCATAGTGACGAGCACTATAACTGACAGACATTTCAACGACCGTTAAAGGAATTTATTCAAATCCCATAATTTATTTTCACTTATTTTTAAATGATACAATTTTAGATATTAATTTTCATATTGAAATCATTTCAAGTAAAACAATTTTTAATTGAATACTAGAATTCCATATCCAACAATTTCCAGTTCTCGTTTTTCACATCTTTGAACTTAGAATCTCACTGACAAATTCGTATCAAAATCTATATAAATTAATTCGAATAAATCAAATATGTACATCTTTTAATTATTACAACTCATTTCAAGTAAATATACTCTGATTTCACGAACAAAATTTGTATAACGTTTTATTATTTATGCATTTATGAAAGCGCAAAGTGTTTTTAATTTTTTTAGCGAACATTGATGCATTGTGAGTGACTTTATTTTTATTTGCACTTAGGAATTTAGTTCTATTGTATGGTATTGATATGGCACTGATATTAAAGCTTACTATTCTAACATGTAAAATGTCCACTTAAAACAGAGAGAAAGCAGAAAGAAACACTAAAAGCATGGGATGCGTTACGGGCCGATGCCTCGGTCCAGACGATACGGGGTACCCTGGATCAGGTACGACCCAGTCCATATCCTTTAATGCTTCAGCCCCCATAGGCCACCACCAAACTTAAAAGTGTAATCCCGTAGATATGATATTTGAAAGTCAGTGAAAGTCTCAACTGCAAAATATTATATTCGTAATTGCTTCATTCAGTGTATAGCTTACTAGCACAAGATTAAAAAAACTACTTTACTGATTGTTCGTTGATAATAAAATAATGGTGTGCCATAAAAAAGTCTTAACCAAAGGCGAGAATAAAAATCTGCAACTTTTAGGAATGTAGCTTTTCTAAGAATGTGCACACTCGCCTTTTCTTCATCAGAAGATCTTGATGTGTTGTCTGATGTTTTAAATTGTGCAAAGCAAAAAGCATTTTTTGTCAAGCATGAAAGTTGCACCCTATGAATATTATCTCTAAATTTTCCAGTTTCTTGAAGTAAGCTTGAGTACTTTTGTTTCTAATTAGCAAATTTTCTTAAAATTCGTTCGAGATTTCAATTCTGGGAGTTTATTTTTCAAAGGTTTTATTTCAACTAAGGCTAGTTATCAGAAGATTCATGTGAAGTCGGAATTTTCACTCATAGTCTAGAACTTTATTCATAAACTAATTAATAAAGTGGATTTTTTTGTATTTGAATAACGTTAGAAACTAATTCCTTTAAATTTATATTTTAAATTGATCATTTATTTGCCATAAGCTACTACTAGTTTTTTCACAAATGCACAACACTATTACTGTTATTAAAAGATGTGAATCACTTCAAACTTATTACTACTCACTCACTCTTTTATCTGAATATGAAAATAAAAGATTTGTCTCTTATCTTACATTAGAATCAGAAAATTCATTGTTGCAATTCAAAATTACGAGCATTAAATATCTTCATTTTTGAATAGTATTCGATCTATTGTTTTATTTTCGTTTTATTCATATTATTTTGAAGTGGATTCAAGAAATTAAAACCTGGAGAGGATTGGGAGGAATTATAATTCAAAATCTTGAATATTTTAATTGTACATAATGTATTCCTAGTTGGGCTAGATAAACTACAATTATACCATAAATTTCAAAACAGTAGATTGGCTAAAAATAATCAATTGAGGCTGTTTCTCTTGATTAATCTGCTGAATATTAGACGATTTCGCCATAATGTCTGATATTCTTTTCACCTCGAATGTAGAAGTCTGCGTCACAGTCGCTTTGGTACTTACAGTTCACGTGGCTTCTCCACACAAAATCCTTTAGGTCTAGTTTCACAGCACATGGTTGCTACTTGTTTCTAATTTTTCCAAAAAAGCTGACATTTAATTATGTTCAACTTTCCGTACGGCAGCAAAGTATCTGAAATTAGTTTAGACTTTTGACTTTGCTTCCCAAGTAAATTAAAATACTTCGAAATTCGTTTACTCGTAGAAATAAATAAAATTTACGATTCTAGTATTGTTAAATTTAATTATCGTTTTTTGGGATAATATTTATTGGTTTGAAGGTTTTCTTTGACGGGAATCAGAAACAGACAAATTTATAAATATCAAAAAGGCCCTTGCTTGATTATTAATTTTATCTTTTGTGAATTAGTAACAAAGATTTGCTAATTTATTAATAGATTGCATTAATAGAATCATACATTAATAATATAACAATCGTTGCACTGTGTCTATTTCTGCATTTCTAATATCACAAGCATTGCAAAAGCATGTAGAGCTTCAATTCTTCTTTGTCCTAAAATTTTACTTGACAGAAGTTATCTGGGTCTAGATTTCAATCTTGACATTTTTCTGAGACATTTATGATTTTTTTATTTAATTTCTAAACTTTATATCATATGGAAAAGAAAATCTTTCTTAATATTTTCAAATTCTATTTCTTTAAAAGGGAAATTATAGGGAAATTTATGGGTGGAAAATTGTAGCAACCATGAAGTTTAAAAGTATTAATAAACCGTAGAATTTCTGCTCGGATTTTGAATATTTACGAAAATACGTATTTAAAGTAGTTGGATATTTTTTTTATGGTTTGGAAATCTAAGTCTGCAAGTTATGATTGTCGGTGATTGAATCTGTTTCAAGGGAAAAGGGGTTGGATTATAAAAAGAGAATCTTATAAATTTTATTTTTACAGGGTACATGGCGGCCATTCGAAAGAAACTTGTGATTGTGGGCGATGGTGCGTGCGGTAAAACGTGCCTACTCATAGTTTTTAGCAAGGACCAATTTCCTGAGGTGTATGTACCTACTGTATTCGAAAACTATGTAGCTGATATCGAAGTAGACGGAAAACAGGTCAGTAGACTTATTGGGGAAATTATTATAATTTTAACTATAACTGAAAAGTTCTGAATGTTCAAATAAATGTCTGTTATTATTTTTAGTTGGAACAATATTTCTGGATAAAATAGAATTGGGAAAAAATATTTCTTTTATTTGAACGTTCAGAAATTTTGGTACATTTTGAATTTTATGGTATCCAAAATCTTTTAAGAATGCGTAATATTGACAAACAATTATTATTTTGCAGGTCGAACTTGCCCTGTGGGATACAGCAGGACAGGAAGATTACGACAGGTTACGTCCTTTATCATATCCTGATACAGATGTCATTCTCATGTGTTTTTCAATTGACAGTCCCGATTCCCTGGAGAACATTCCCGAGAAGTGGACACCCGAGGTGAAGCACTTTTGCCCTAATGTGCCCATTATCCTCGTAGGAAACAAAAAGGATCTGCGCAATGATCCTAGCACCATTAAAGAGCTTGGAAAGATGAAGCAGGAACCAGTAAAGCCCGAGGAAGGCAGAGCCATGGCCGAGAAAATCAACGCCTTTGCATACCTCGAATGTTCCGCCAAAAGCAAGGAAGGTGTTAGGGAGGTTTTCGAAACGGCAACCAGAGCCGCACTACAAGTAAGTGGATTCTTTATTCAAGATTACAGGACTTACGGAATGGTCTCTTACTTTTTCTTCTATTTTTAGTCAAGAGGGTAGATTATCATGTTTACGCGCATCTAAATTGGATGAAGCTCTAATTGCTAAGCAATTTTACTTTTGAAATCTTTTGAAATTTTTAATAATCCCATGAAATTTTTTTAAATCTTTCGAAATTCCGTAAAATGTTTAGCTTTTCATCGTATAATTGTCGATTTTTAAATGATTTCAGGTAAAGAAGAAGAAGAAGGGAAGGTGTAGGCTGCTTTAAGCTGTAACGCCAAACGGGCCCGACGCTAAACGGGTGAAATATGGAATTGTCAAGCTAGCTGCAGCGAAGCTAGTCGTAATGCCGGAGGCCCCAGCATAAGCTATAACATAATAATATCTTATCTTTAATTATTTTACATAATACAAACAAAAAAGAAAAGCAACAGTCGAAGCAGCAACTTGCAAAGCGATCTGTTGTCAAATCCAAAAAAAATCTCGACTCGTTAAAGCGGAAACGCGCAAAAAGAAACGACGTATGTAATATATCGATCAACACAATCGTATTTTTAAACGTGAATTAGGCTGTCCAATGTAACGTCACAGGCCATATAGTGGGGGGTAGACTGTCAGGAAGGTTAGTCTTGGCCCATTAAATGTACTGCGAACTGAAATAAAAACAATTTTTCAGCGTAAGTAAGTCATAAATTTATTAATAAATATATTTTATAAGTGAACAATTCATTTCCGCTTATTTTGAGTACACACTTGCCCCTTTACATACTTTTATTTTATATTAAAAAATTAAAAGTATGTAAAGGGGCAAGTGGGTACTCAAAATAAGCGGA
>CAJFCO010017693.1:56382-87078 GCA_904066015.1 Synergus gifuensis | reverse complement strand
ATATTACTTTGTGTAATTCTCGATTTTATTTCGCGTCGTAACGGTTTTCAAAGTTTAGGAATTTATTGATTTGATTTCAATCGACCATGTCTATTATTTGTTTTGGGGTCGTATTGTTCTGAAGGCTATTCTTCTGTTATTGTTTGCGTCGTGCATTTGATTATCAATAATAATTGTCTGTTAGATTACATTGTAATAATTCTCTCAATTTCAAACCTTATCTCGCCTTTTAAATTTAATTGAATTTCAAATCTCTTAGTTCAATTTCTTTTGTTTAATTCAAGATACATTTCTTATTTTACATTCTGTTTATTATCAAAATTGAAACTCTTTTAAATAATAAATATCATTCCAGCTGTCGAGCATACGCAAATGTGTACCTCATAAAAAGATTTGGTCACACTGTCCATGGTTTATCTACAATTCTTTGACCCATTTAACCAGGAGGAGCTTTTTGTTCTACTTTACATAATTGACAGGTTTCACACTTTTTAATATAATTAATTACATCTTGATAACATCCGGTCCAATAATAATTTACTGAAATTTTCTTATAAGTTTTTTTTTAATTCCTAAGTGACCTTATTGGGGTACATCATGAGTTTCAAATAAAACGGTCTTACGCCGATTATCAGTAGGGACAAATTTCCATTCATTTACCATAAATCTTTTACTAAAGTTGAAATTAAGGGATCGGGTCTAAAATGATATAATTTGTCTTCAATAATTTTTCAATTGGGAAATCTTTCGGGATAAGTTTTTACAGATATGAAATGACGAACATACCAAGAAGAAACAGGGGTGGTGATAAGATTTATAATTTCTTTTGTATTTTCAAACATTCTTGAAAGGGCATCAGGGACATAATGGTAACTTCCTTTACGGTGGATAATTTCAAAGTCATATTCCAAAATTGATAGGGACTATCTAGCTAATCTTCCTGTGGGATTTTCGAGATTGTGAAGCCATTTTAAACTTACATGGTCAGTAATTACGGTAAAATTAAATCCTTCTTCATATTGACGATATTTATTTATAGCCCAAATTACGGCAAGACATTCTAGTTCTGTTGTCGTATAATTCTTTTCAGCACTGATAAGAGATCGACTTGTATATGAAATGACATGTTCGATTCCGTCTTCTTTCTGAGCTATGTAACATGGCTGTTACTTGGGTTGCTTGCGTTCAGGCGTAGGGGCGGGGGCACGAGCCGGCGAGCAGCGGTGCTGCGAGTCGTCGGTCGGCCACCCCGCGCTATCTCTTGGTAGATAGCGGTCGTGACGGTAGTATATCGTAGAAAGTCCGTCTCTCTCTTCAGTAGCAAAGTACTGGAGTTCTCTCGTTATTGGGCCGCGACCATATTTTTGTGAGAAGCCTTTTTTATCGCTGGTGCATATTATCAATTGTTATTCCCGGCTGGAGCCCCTTTGAGTTTGCTGGTAAATACATTTGCTTTTTTTTTTAATTGTCGTGTTGGTTATTTGCAGCTCCCTCCCCAGGCAGTTCCTATTTCCCCTCCTATATTTAGTGTTAATCGACCCAGATTATAACTAGTACGGCACCAAGACCAATAGTATTAGCATCAGTCTGAATTTCAAAAGGGACATTAAAGTTGGGACATGAAAAGATGGGGGAATTAATTAAACAATTTCTAATTTTCTCAAAGGCTAATTTCTAATTAAACAATTTCGCTATTTAATAAAGTTTCTTATCAATAAAATAATAAGTAAATGTATGATCAAAAAAATTTCTAAACAAGATTTGTAGAAAATTTTCAAGTGAATAATTTTGCTTCTTGGCATTTCGCTGTATCTTGCATAATTTAGCCGGAAAGTGGATTTTATGAAATTTGCAAAACCATTTTTGTTGGATAAAACCATAACCGTTATAACGATCTGTTTTCTTTGGGTCCCTGTTCGGGTGCCATGTAACGATCTGATTTTTAACGAGATCTTACGACTTAAATTATCTTAACGGATGCTTCAATCAAGCCAGGGTCAGATTTTAAAGATAATTAAAAAAAGCAGATCAAATAGTTTTACGAAATTAATATAAATGTTTATTCCCTATAAAAAATACATTTCTAACGATAAATTTACGTTTAAATGAACGAAGATTATGAGTATGTGACTATCATTAATTATGGATACATGAACGGTGGCGGAATTCACGGTTTTACGGAAATACTTGACGGCACGGTAAACGGAATCACAATTATACAAGGAGTGTCAAATAAAATACAAAGTAATTGAATTCGAGAAAGAATTAGACACACAGGCGATTTGACGGAATACAATATTTGACGTTTCAGCCTCTTACTTCTACGGAATTTTAAGTGTTACATAAGGAGAGAAGAGAGGGCCGATAGGAAAATAATTGTAAGGTTCGGTTGCGTAAATCTTTAATGCGGTTTTAGATAACATTTGTAGGTGCTTCTACTAAATGTTATCTGTCGGTTTAATTATGTCACTCACAGTTGCACCTGTTGAGTGCAAATTTCGTGCTTTACATTTCGGTGGACAGGAATTGCGGAAAAGATAGACAAGTTTTTAGGCGTTAATTAACAATAATAGGCGCACCTATTTATTGTTAATTTCGGTCTTTGATTCTTTCATACTCTTAGGTGCTCCTATTGATTATGGAAAATCATTACGGAAAAGAATAGAGGCGAGAAAGAAGATTTTGAAATGGCAAGGATAGGTGCTCCTATGTCTTGCGATTTGCCGGTGTTTCACCCACTACAGTTGCGCCTGTTGGTAGGGGAAAGAGCATGAGTTTTCACCAGGCGAGAGCTCATCGATCTGCTCGGTGGGCCTCGCCCAGCTAGACTGAAGATTCAACGTCGCGCGCATGGTTATAAGCGATCAGCCTGCAATGGCTGACAGACAGACGGATGGCTCGGAGTGGGGACGGACGTTAAGAAGACTTGGTAGCGAGAGTCCGTAGTACGAGTGGGGAACGATGGTTATTTAACGTACGGTAACGAGAGTCTAATGAAAAAGTGTGCGTGCGGTACGCACACGTGTGTAACCCCTCGCTACACTGTTGATCAAAAATGAGTGGGTAAGGGAAATTATCTTTTTGCTAAGTTCATAAAAAAGTATATCAAATCGCAATCCAAACCAAAGAGTCATTTTGAAGTAGTGGTGGACACAGGAAATGACGACGATGACGATGATGGCGAAAACTCGTACACGACCACCACTGTGAAAACCATTTTTTTCGAACCTAGGGGACCTTGAAATGTCGACAATTTATGAAATAAACGAGTAATTTTTCACACAAAACCAATACCTTCTCACTTGAGTGGAGAATGTAAAAAAATTTCGTGAACAAAAATAAATTTTAGCTTTGAGAAAAAACGAATTGAAGAAAAACCTCGGCTGGGCCAGATTCGCCCCTTAATTCTGATTAGCGTTACGATATCAACAATATAGTTTATGTCATGATAATTACACAGGGACACAAAAAAAAAGTGGTCTGAACTTTACATCTGACTATGCTACCCTTATAGATTTTTACCAGCTGAATCCGAATCCGGCCTCAGAATTTTCCCTATACCCTACAATTTTTCCCTAGGCTAGAGTAAATGTGTGAATTTTAGAAGTTTCAGGTTCCGTTGCAGTTATATTTATCCTCGTAAATGTTCATGGAACAACGTCGTTCCTACATATTTCGGGTCGCTTTTAGTTCAAATTTGACTTTAGAATTTTTGTTAATTACCTGAGAATTTCCCTAGCCTAGGGAAAAATGTGCATAAATGTACAAAACTTGAGGCTTAACGGAGCTTTTGTTTGTGCACGGAAAAGCTGATGTATTATCGTACATTTTATATCTGACAAGAAGCTTTTTGCAGCACTTCGGGTTTTCCCCAACCTAAGGAATTTTTTATATTAGATTTCACAGGCCCACAAAAAAAAGTAGTCTGAACTTTACATGTGACAAAGCTACCCTTATGGATTTTGAGCTGCTGAATCCGAATCCGCCCTTAGAAGTTTCCCTAGACCCTACTGTTTTCCCCTAGCCTAGGGTAAATGTGTGAAATTTTGGAAGTTTCAGGCTCCATTACAGTTATATTTATCCTCGAAAAAGTTAATGGGACAAAATCGTTCCTACATATTTCTGGTCGCTTTTAGTTCAAATTTGACTTTAGAATTTTTTTGAAGTACCCGAGAATTTCCCTAGCCTAAGGGATAAAGTGCATATATGTGCAAAACTTGAGGCTTAACGGAGCTTTTGTTTGGGCACGGAAAAGCTGATGTCTGTCCGTATTTTTAACTGAAGATTTTATATCTGACAAGAAATTTTCTGCAGTACCTCGGATTTTCCCTAGGCTAGGGAAAAAAAAGGGAAAAACTGAGAAAAACTATAGTTTCTACAGATGTTCCATTTTCGCTAGGTTAAAGAGACATATTTGCGTATTTTCTGCAGCTAAGATAACAAATTCGGCATCAAAATTTTCTGCATTGCGTTACGATCCCCCTGCCTAGAGATGAAAGAAGCTTCAGTTTTCCCCAATGTTTTTCTTTCATCTCTAGGCAGGGGGACTGTAAGGCAATGCAGACAATTTTGATGCCTAATTTGTTATCTTAGTTACAGAAAATACGCAAATATGTCTCTTTTACCTAGCGAAAATAGAATCCCTGTAGAAACTCTAGTTCTTCTCAGTTTTTCCCTTCTTTTCCCTAGGCTAGGGAAAATGCGAGGTACTGCAGAAAACTTCTTGTCAGATATAAAATCTGCAGTTAAAAATACGGAAAGACATCAGCTTTTCCGTGCCCAAACAAAAGCTCAATTAAGCCTCAAGTTTTGGAGATATATGCACTTTTTCCCTTAGGCTAGGAAAATTCTCAGGTACTTCAAAAAAATTCTAAAGTCAAATTTGAACTAAAAGCGACCAAAAATATGTAGGAACGATGTTGTCAAATTAACTTTTTCGAGGATAAATATAACTGCAACAGAGCCTGAAACATCCAAAATTTCACACATTTACCCTAAGCCAGGGGAAAAGAGTAGGGTCTAGGGAAAATTATAAGGCCGGATTCGGATTCAGCAGCTCAAAATCAATAAGGGTAGCATAGTCAGATGTAAAGTTCAGACTACTTTTTTTTGTGGGCCTGTGAAATCTAATATTTAAAATTCCCTAGGCTAGGGAAAACCCGAGGTACTGCAAAAAACTTCTTGTCAGATATAAAAAGTACGGAAAGACATCAGCTTTTCCGTGCACAAACAAAAGCTCCGTTAAGCCTCAAGTTTTGCACATTTAAGCACATTTTTCCCTAGGCTAGGGAAATTCGCAGGTAATTAACAAAAATTCTAAAGTCAAATTTGAACTAAAAGCCACCCGAAATATGTAGGAACGACGTTGTTCCATTAACTTTTACGAGGATAAATATAACTGCAACGGAACCTGAAACTTCTAAAATTCACACATTTACCCTAGGCTAGGGTAAAATTGTAGGGTATAGGGAAAATTCTGAGGCCCTTTCGGATTCTGCAGGTCAAAATCTAAGGGTAGCATACTCAGATGTAAAGTTCAGACCAATTTTTTTTTGTGTCCCTGTGTTATCTCTAATCAATGTTTCTAACAATCCGCTAAATATTTTTCAGCCCTTACATGCTCGAGCCTACAGATCCACTGTTCCAATTAGTCGGAATGAAGTATTTAAGAAAGGTATGCTATTGACAATATTATTTTAAAATTAATATTCGTTTGTCAAGAAAATTGTACACAAGGTGACTTATAAAAATTCTCTTTCGCTATTATTTGTAAGGGCAATCGACGCCTTATTAGGACGTAAGGTTTTAATTGTCATACAATATGCATCGTACATACAATATGCATCATACAATATGCATCGTCAAAAACTGGGAACACAGTTTTGTGGTTAGACTTTTCCGTTTTTTACGGTCTTCTGGGAGATAGATTTTTTAATTATTATATCCAGAAGAATGCTTTGGACAATATCTTTTGATTAGGCTACCTTAAAAGATATTGTCCAAAGTATTCTTCTGGATATGATAATTAAGAAATTCATCTTCCGGAAGATTGTCAAAAACCTAATAAGATGTACTTATTAATTTATAAAATTAAGTTACTATAGTTACTATAAGTCTTCTATTTGTTAAACCGAACTATGTTCTTGTTGTCTCGCGAAATAAATATTTTCTGATTCAATTTTAAAAAACAAAAAAAAATTGAAATTACTACAGTAGAAAGTTTTATATCATCATTTATATTTTTAAACAAAATTTATTAATGTTTGATTAATTGATTTCTCTCAATACAAGAAACATTTTACTATCTTACATTAGCTTTAAATTTTGGTTATTTGAAGACTTTTAGATAAAAATGTTCGTCTAGATACAAAAAATCTTTCATCCTATTACAGAGTGAACAAACTTTATTGACTTTTTTTACCAGTTAATTGAAAATATACACCCTCCTTCCACCACCCACTGCTCCACCTGCACCACCTCCACTTCCATCTCCTCCCACACCTCTTCGTCAACCGCCCCTCTTATATTCTAAATTTTTCCTTTCGTAAAATTCTCTCTTACTCTTCCCTGCTCCCTTTCCTCGATGTCTTTCGGCACGCGTTATAGCCGTTTATGATATTATATAATAATAATATTAATTAATATTATTATTAATATTAATATTAGATATACATATTACATATAACAATTTACAGTAACATATTGAAGTCATATGTACATATTTAACATATTTAATATAATAAGAGTAAAAATTTCGTACGATTTCCTGCTATAGTTTGCACAACCTTCACTTAGAGTATGAAAATGCAAATGTTAAAATTCGAAATTTATTTTCTCTTATACTACCTTCTCATAAAAAAGTTTCTTTTAAGTGAGCATATACGAGATTTTTTTTTAAATATTGTATTTTATATTTTATTTATTTTCTTCCTATCAGATGTAATTAATATTTAATAAAAAGAAATTCAGTTTTATAGGAAGAACAGTTACACGATACGAATTTAAAAAATTATCCAATTTGCCAAAAATAATATATAATCTGTTTAGAATAAGATTAGGGAAACCAAATTCAAATGATCGCGCCGGATTTCCGACCAGCACGTATCGATTCTCGAAAATCATATTCGATACCTTGACGACGACGAATTAGGAGGACGGAAAAGGCATGACGATCTTTCGATATCGACTCCATCATATTTTTAGAATAAGAACACGATATTTGTTGTTTTAACGTTAATAAATTTATGCGATGTGTTTGGAAAGGAACAAGTAATAATTAAAATTTTCTTTGGTATTATAAAAACCTTTAATTTTGCATAATTTAGCATGTTCAATTAAGTGAAACATTGTTTTGAGAAGACATGCTTATAAATATAAAAAATAAAAAATTTTTAATCTTTTAGAAATAAAAAAAATAGTATTTTAAAATACATAAAATGACTACTATCTATCAGGCTGTTTCATTTTTACATCTGTTATTAGAGAAACTATTCTAGTTGCTGCCCAATTTCGTCTGCTTTATAAGGTCTCTTCAAGAAGGCTTTGAAAGACGAGACGAAATTTTATCGCTGCTTCAACATTAGCAGATAGTTTCTCTTCTTCTTATAGAGCTTTGCCTTCTTTTAAGTTCTCCATTTATTCTCTACACTGACTAAGGATTTGGGAAGTGGGACTCTGTAAAATATAAAAAAGTAATGATTAAGTGAGAACATAAACATAAATGTTTGGAGTGTTTGTTCTACGGAAAGGTGGAAATAGTTGGGGAATTTAATTTGTTCAACACCCGCGAGAGAAATGCGACTTCGGAGGCTCATCTTGAAACTACGAAGTTGATGATTCCTCATCTGATGACACAGTGAGCGAAGTGAATACTTCTCCCACTAGTGGGAGAAGTAAGTAAAAGAAATGTGGTTATCGTGAACGAAGTGTGTGTGTAGTGTGGTCGAAGTGGTGTCTTCAGTCGATGTAGGAGATCCCTATAGTGTACCTTCTCCACCAACTCTCTCGACAAGCTCCTAAGTCGCATTTCCATTGCGTGTATGTTAGACAAAGTATCATGTGCACCGCGTTGGACATCCTGAAAATAAAACAAATATAGTTAAACTTACCATTAATGTGGTTTGAAGTTCTTTATAACATTAAATAGTGGCGAAATATTCAAACAAGACAATGGCGAATTACTCAACTCAACTAAAAGAGTGACGAATCAATCAACCAAAATGGTGTCTAATTACTCAACCAAGGCGGTGGTGAGTTACATACTTAACCAAGATGGTAGAGAATTTCTCAACCAAAATAATGTCACTGTAATTAAAATAAGTATTGCCTTTAAATAAATATGCAAAAAAATGGTATAATGGTGGTGAATTACTCAACCAAGACGGTGGCGAGTTACTTAACTAAGATGGTAGCAAATTTCTCAACCAAAATAATGTCTAATTGATAAAATAAAATGATTGTAAAGTATACAATCAATATTTATTTATTTATTTATTTATTTATTTACACTTGTCTAGTGACCATTCGGTACATACAAGGGGAGTTTCGCAGGTATGCTTAAGATATTAAATTGTAAAATAAAAAGAAAAGAAAAACGTACGCTTACATTTATATTATTGTTTCTGTGATTTATCTAATGAACTCAGACGCTCGCATAGAACTCTTACAATTAGATTAACAAATCTTCTAACTGTAGGAGGGTTATTGAAGGACAAAATTTCTATCCACTTATCCGCGGGGTGGGTTTCTCCTAATATTGTCGGAAATTTTGATTCAAACAAATGTTCACATGCCGGACATTCCTCCAGTATATGAAACAAACTCTCGTTGCCCAGCTGGCAAAAATTACACCTGTCGTCCATATTAAAAGTATATATTTTTTGTTCCATCAGGATTCGACCTACATGTATATTAGTTAGTCTAATTTGTGCCAAGATTCTTTTATAAAACAGTGGTATCCGCAGGAATAAATATGATTGTGTGTCGTGGAAAAATAAGTAAACTCTTTGAAAAAGTCAGGCGTTCTCTGTCGAGATTCTGCAAATAACATCCATAGTTTTCGAGAACTATCCCTCGGTCGGAACTCATGTCGTTCAGTGTGAGATTCTTCCATATGTCCACCAAACTAACTGCTTCAAAGAAGACTCGGATCTGTGAATACCAATTAAATTTATTCTTGGGGTCTTTTACTGCCAGAGATTTTAGCTTGTTAAAACACAATCTTGGGTATCGTGAATCATCCATTTTCGAAATTTTAATTAACCAAGATAAAATTTTCTTTAAGAGCGTATAGGATAAGTGCAACGTTCCAGTTTCTATTCTAACTGTGTAGTTTGGTGTGTTAATGGGCAAGTTTAATAATTTTTAAAAAAGGAGAGCTGAACTCTATCTATAACCTCCAGGTGATTTATGCTCCATACCTGTGAGTCGTATTTGTGAGCCTATTTATGAGCGTGCTTACAAATAGGCTTTAAAATAATCTAATGTAGGAACTCCACGAATCAGCTCCAATCGAATGTATAGTTCTCAAAATTGAAACCACCGCTGTTTTAGTCGTGCTCACCGACTTCTTAGCGGCTGATAAAAACGTGAAAGAACCAGAAAATGGCATGCCCAGATAAGTATATTGTTTTACTACCTCGATTCGAGAATCGGCGAATTTAAAAGATTTAAATTTTCTAGCGGACGAGTTTGCTGATTTCGTAACGATAGCAACTTTAGTTTTTTCGGTGTTCACAATAAGATTGTTCTCTGCAGTAAGAATCAAGAGATTCAAGCTTTCTGTTTATTTCCACAGGGGTGTCCGCCAGGAGTACATAGTCATCCGCATAACCAAGTAACAAAATTTCCACCGAATTTTCTATTGAGAGGCCTCTGCAGTCTCGCTGGATGAAATAGTCCTCAAGGTCTGATATGAGCAATAAAAACTCGTGTGGACTTAAATCTTCCTCCTAAAGGACACCCTGTGTAACTCTGACATTCTCAGTTGTACCTCTATCAGTCCTAATACATGTCGCGGAATCATAGAAGCTCTTTAAAATATTGATAATTTTGGTGCTGAGGCCTAGAGAGTGTAGTTTTTTCCACAATAAGTGATGGGATACTGATGGGAAAGCCCCTTTAAAGTCAACGAAAGCAGCATATACTACCGCTCTCGGGGTTTTTAAGTGTATATGGATTACTGAAATGAGCGTGAACAAGTTATCAAGACAACTTCTTCCCTTTCTGAAGCCTGACTGCGATTCAGGAATCAAGTCCGACTCTGTTGCCCAAGAGACCAACCGATCACAAATTATTTGAGTAAAAATTTTCGCGATGCAATTCACTAAAGTGATTGGTCTATAATTCTCAGGATTTTCCGCATTACCCTTTTTGAAAATCATCGTGGTAGTTAACCTACCCCATTCTTTTGGGGACTTTATCTGTATCCATAATCTTGTTGAAGAGGTGTGTCATATACAGGCCCCAATTTTGTAGAAGATTTTTATAAAAACTATAGCTCATTCCGTCGCAGTCGGGGGCCTTTCCATCCCTACACTTAGACAGACTCTTGACAACCTCGTTGACAGTAATAGGGGACAATTTGAGAAAGTCAACATCAATCACTAGTGCCGATTGAGAGCAAGGATAAGAAATTAGTAGATATATATTCCAGGTGTCGATATCAATTCGCATTTGTTGTTGTACACGTGGTCTTAATGCATTGACAGCCTTCCAGAACTCTGTGGAGTTTCTACAATTAGCAAAAATCTCAATTTGATTTTTTCTATCTTCACTTTTTTTATGTTCCTGAATTTTTCTGAATTTTTTCTTTTCTCTAAGATACGAGGTTATTTATTCTATAGAAAATTGTTTTTGTCTGCAAAACTTCAATGCATCTATCACCCATCTTTTCGCTTCGAGACATTCGTTATCGAACTATAGTTTAAATTTAAAATATTTGCCATTCGCTACCCTCTTTCTCATACCCAATTCAAGAGAAACATCCTTAATTGTCGTCGTTAGTTCCGTATTAAGGTCATCGACCCCCTCATCTATGTTGGAAATCCCCCCCAGCCCCTCCATTCCGTTTCAAAGGCGAACTCGTCAATTTTAGCTTTATCGAAATCAAGTTTGTTCAAATCAAGAACCTCAAAATTGTTAACTAGGGGTGGAGGTGATGGTGTCATGGTCAGCACAACAGGAAGGTGATCGGAGAGGAAAGCCAGACTCGATACATGCATATCAGTGAAAAGGTGAAGTGCGTTCATGGAGCACCAAACATGGTCTATTACACTAGATCCTTGTGAACCTATAAATGTTAAATTTGCGGGAGAATCGCTGGGAGAGCGGCCATTTAAGAGTATGAGTTCGTTCGCATCCATAAAACTTACGTATTTTTTCCCCTAGAGTTGGAGAATTTATCCCAGGAGGATCTTTCTGGTTTGAGAGTGTTGCTATCAGAAAAGCACTCAGGGTCGCATTGATTCAGGTCTGATACTCTACAGTTGAAATCTCCATCTAAAATGATTGGTAAATCTTGTAAGTGGCCTGAAATTTTGAGGAAAACCGAGTTAAGGTCCTCCAGGTACTCATTCACATCCTCCAGGGGGGAATATAAACTAATCCTTGAATGAAACATTTATGGTGAGACTTAACTCGGAGAAAGATAAAGTTAGGTGCTGTAGATATTTCTTGAATTGAATAAAACTTAGAACTATATATAACTATCAACCCGCTATTTTCTCTACCGTGACAATTATTTCTGATGGCTGGAGACACAATACAGTGAATATCCGCGGATCTAAAGGGTTTAACTCCAGCACCCTCAAGCCAAGTCTCACATGCACATAAAATATCTAAATCCTCCAAGCCGTCGCAGAAATCCGTTACATTGCCAAAGCCGTGGAGATTCCAAAAGGTCAATTTTGCCAATACCGGATCATTCGAAGAGATGCAGGGCGCACCAACGAGCGACGATCCTCTAAGGTCCACTTCATCTAACTGCTATTCAGAACCTCCGTCCACATTCGTAGAAAATAGTTTTTGTTTCGGTGCTGCCTCTTTCAGTCTGGATTTTGGGGTGACGTTTGACAGGAAACTGTCCATAGGTTTGTTGTTCGATGTTTTCCTATTTTCCGACTTAAGCATTCGTCCTTTATTTCTGATGGTAATCTGGGACGGTGTAGCTAGAAGTTTTTTCTTCCTAGACAGGTCAGGCTCTCGCGACTTTACCGACTCTCCACTTTCACTAGTTGAATCGCCAATTTTTTGTTTCTGTTTCTCCTGCAGAAGTAATTCCACCTCCTTCCTCTGCAGCAATTTATTATTGTTCAGGAGAATTCGATTCCCTTTTAGGGAAGCCTGGTGGAAGATTGTGGACACTGTTTAATAGGTCTCTTCTCTCCTCCCTCTCTTCCTTCGTACGATCATTGGCAATGGCAAGGTTCATCCTTTTGAACTCCGTGACTTTACTGAAGGCCAATTTGACCCATCTGGAAGCAATAAATTTGATGATGACGGGGCGGTTTCCCTTAGTTTTACCAAGCCTGTAGATATCTTCGATTGCGATCTCGGGGATCTGTAATCACACCTCTACAAATATTTTCTGGACAATTGTGAATAAGTCCGTGTTTACTCTGTCCGTGTCTTCTATTAATAATATTATATTCTTAGCACGGGTCAGGTTACTCAGGTGAGTGATTTTGTGCTCTGCTTCTTTAATCCTACCATCAATTTCTGAAGACATATTATTTATGGCCTCCAGCAATTGTGTGGAACCTTTTACTTCAACCCGTAAACTTTCATGAGAGGTGGTCAATGAATTTATAGATGCCATCAGTCACTCCCATCTTTCCTCCTCAGTGTTGGGCAGCCCAACAGAAGTCATTGTGAGCGTCCGTATGCCACACAATCAAATTCAGAGAAGCAAAAAACACCAGCATTTTTATCTATCTTAGACGCAAATCGAATGAGCAAATCGTCTGCAGAACTTACGCTTTACCAAGAACGATTTCTGATTGTCATTGAAGCAGTATAAACAGGTATCCTTCATGTCGAGTGATTTTTGCAACAACTTGTATGCAACATTCTTTCTGAAAGCATTTGCAATGAAGTCTGTGGCCATTGGAATTCCATTCCCAGAAGAGTACATGAAGAACATGGCAGAAACACCAGAGTTGTAGTCGTTCTCTGGATATGGTCGCTTCAATTTATATTTAAGGGGGGGTTCGGTATTTAAGCTTTTTTTTTGAATTTTTTGAATTTTTTTATTTGATAGTACTACACTTCAAGAAGATTGTGTGAAAATTTCAGGTCAATCGGAGCAAAAATGACGGAAACATATGGTCAGTTGCTCCACCTGGATTTCGTATACTTTCTTGAAAGCGCTTTTTTAAGGGGGGGGGGGGTTTCCGTATTCAAGCTTTTTCTTTCGAATTTTTTTTATTTTTTTATTTGATAGTACAACATTTCAAGAATGTTGTGTACAAATTTCAAGTCAATCGGAGAAAAAATGACGCAAATATATGGTCAGTTGCTCCACGTCGATTTCGTATATAACATATATATTTGTTATATTGAAAGCATGGTTTAAAGCGTTCTCCTGAAAAGTGTAATTTTTAAAATCGGTGGACAGCATAACTCAAAATCTAGTGTGCCGATCGTTTTGAAATTTTGCACAGTTGTTCTTCACATAATTCCCCAGGTAACGTTGGAGCATTTTTCGTTTTTTAAAATAATTGTTGATTTTGCAGTAACAAATTAATCGATTTTTTTTAGCGAAAATCGTGTTTTTGGCTTCCAAATGCTACCAAAAATTCAAAAATCAAAAAAAAATCGTCCTAGCGTTACCTCGAGAAACATCTCCTTTATAAAACCCAATTTGAGTTTTTTGTTTCTGATGATTCCGTCTCGAGTTATCATGTCCACCGCAAAACACCTTTTTTTCGAGGCGCCTCCTGAGATTCGCTGTTACTCGCTCAATTTTTAATATTTTTCAATATAAATTTCCAGGAATATAGTATAAAAGTTATACTATAAGTTACATATTATCAAAATAAACTAGCAGTACCTGTATCGCCAAAAAAAATTCATAAAAACATGAATTTTTTACATCGAAAGGACCGAAACCCCTCCACCCTTAATTAGTTTCCATTTCATTTGCAATAGATTGTAAAATGAGCTACTCTGATCACATTTACCAGCAAATCTATTTAATTGTTTTAGAACTCTTGCTAATTCTAATGCGTTTGCCCTGCTTTCCGGGTAAGGATCTACTAGGATTACTTTGATTTCCTTAACTTTCTGTTCAATTTCCAATACAAGTAAACGGAAATGAATCTTTCGTAGGTGTAACGTACAATTCTGATAAATTCAAAATTTTTTAGAATGATGTATGAAAACGTGTGTATTGTAATATGAGCGTTTCGATTATTAGCCACCATTCGTGCAAAGATGCACGTGAGAACAAATTTACAATTACACTCAAACAAATCTAAACTCTAAACATTAGACACTATTCTTTTAAGCGCAAGAATATAATTCGAATTAATTCTAAAAAGAATTAACAATAAAAATTGAATCAGAACCTAAGCAAGCCTGTGGATTGGAACATTTCAAAAATACAGTCTGTTCAACAAGAGCGTGTGGTCTGTATTTTTAAAACTATTGGAGATTTTTTAACGTTTTTTTTTTAAATTAAAGTACGTTCAAAGGAATAATACGCGTTTATGATACCGCTTCAGTAACGCTCGAACCGTCCAAGAGAACGCATGCGAACGAAAATGAGTTCTGTTTACGTTAAACGTTTTGAAACCGTCTTCTTGTGTTCCCATCCAAAAGGATCAAAAATGTCCATCGCAGCGGCTGCTAAATACTTACAAAAGTCACAGTCGTTCATTATGAAGTGGGTTGAGCGGTATAAAGTCAGTGGATCTGTCGACGATCTCCCTGAAAGAGGAAAAATGCGTGCAACAAGCAGCAAAGAGGACCAAGCGACTGTGCTGCTATTCAAGCGTACCCCCACTCTCGGTTTGCGAGATGCCAAGGCTATACTAGTCAGAAATGGAGTACACATTAGTATCAACACCATACGATAGCGATTGGCCGAATCGAAGATGCAGTACCGTAGCACGAGGCAAGTACCCCTACTCTCAGAAACCCATATCGAAAAACGGAAGGCATGGGCTGCTGAAAATCTCGACCGGGACTGGTCGAACGTTATTTTTTCTGACGAAGTGTCGTTCTGGGAATGGGTTCCCATTAAGAATGCCTGGTTTACGGCTGGCAGTAGATTTCTCCAGCGGACCATTAAACACCCAGTGAAGGTCCATGTTTGGGGATGCTTCTCTGAGCGCGGTTTTGGATGTTTGGAGCTCTTCACCGAGAACCTCAACGCTCAGAAAATGTTGCAGATATACCAAAATGGTCTTCTAAGGTCCGCTAAAAAGATGCTTGGAGCCGATAATGCCGATTGGATCTTGCAAGAGGATAACGACCCAAAACAGCGAAGCCGTCTCTGCAGCGCTTCGAAAGAGGAAAATGACATCACGATCTTGGACTGGCCATCACAGTCCCCAGATGTAAATCCAATCGAAAACGTCTGGATTAACTTGAAGAGGAAACTTTCCGGAAAACATGTCTTCACCCTAAAATAGCTTTCACAAAGAATTAAAAAGTTATGGCTAGATTTACCAACGAACTATGCCGAAAAATTAGTTGAGAGTATGCCAAGAAGGTGCCAGGCCATTCTGGACAACGATGGAGACTGGACCATTTGCTAAGTGTTTGCGTATTAGTAATTTAAAATTACTTTAGTTTTTAAAAAAATCGTTCAAATATCTCTATTAGTTTTAAAAATACAGACCACACGCTCTTGCTGAACAGACTGTAGTTTATACAGTCGCTAAATAAACATTGATTTTTATTTGCTAATTGCGTAACTCTATAACTCTTAAATTAGTAATAATGAGGATTATTCCTGAACTTCGAAATAATGATTAATTATTCAGTTTTACAAAAATCTTTAAAACTGAATAAATTAATTTGACCAATTTACCTAAAACTACGATTATTGAGAGACAATGAAAAGGACTATAATTCCCCAAATCATATGATTAACAAAAGTCTCGAAATAAAGAAATGCAAAATTACTAAGGTTTAAAGAATTGGAGAAATAGTAAATGAAAAGGTCATCAAGTATCATGTGTATCCGGCGACGCTGATTAACATCACATAAGTGTGGGAATTGCAACTCTGCAGTTTTCGGCCGAGTGGCCGTCTTCAGGTGAGCACAAGTGCCACAAAAGTAGTTCCGCCCCAACCAATTAATTGTGAATAACATATAATGTGGAAACGAAGATATTAAGTACTAGCGCAGATTCTCATCGACTTATCCTTGTTGGCTTGAAGTGAAACTTCTCGGTTCGCGAAACCAGCCCGTCACATTTTAGCTTTGTTGTTTTTGATATCTTTTACTTTTTGTCATTCTAAAGTTGACGTAAAATCTTTAAAGTAAAACTAATAAATGAAAAAGTGTTTTCAATTTAATAATAAAAATTAGAATATTATCTCGAAATGCGGTTCTTCCAATTCTGTTCGTCCACGAGTAATATTTGAATTTAAATCGAAGTGGAAGTGAGTCCAAATAAAGGACAAGGGACAAATTATGCATCCATCATGAACTATTTTGAAACAGATGTTTTACCCTCACGATTTGGATTAAACGCTATCTCTAGACGTGACTTAATAGATTTTTACACTACTGATGTCTCTAAAATGTTATTTGATTCTGATGACGAGCTAATGTTAATTTGTGACGGTACATATGCTCGCCAACAGAAAAGCAGTAATAATGAGTACCAGCGAAAATCTTTCTCAGGCCAAAAAAGGTTCCCTTATGTAAGCCTTTTACTATCTCTACAGCAACCGGACGAGTACTATTACAGATTCGGATGGTTTGTGTATATTAATGAATAAAGGCGACAAACTCTTTTTTGACCGTGGTTTTCGAGATGCGAAAGACGGACTGGAATCAAAGGGCTTTATCGTACTGATGTCAGCTTTAAAGGGTAAGCGAAATCAGTTGACAACTAAAGAATCAAACCGGCCACGTTTCGTCACAAAAATTCGATGGGCAGTGGAATCCGCCCTTGGAATAATGAAACAAAAATATCGATTACTAGATCATGTAATTGATATAATAAATTGCTTCCGAAGGTTGGATTGTATTTTAAAATTGCAGCATTTCTACACAATCAATTTGAAAAAGCGTTACAAACAAATGACCATCTTTCAGAAGAAATTGTAATGAGAATGAAACAACATTTAGATATGGAAAACACTTTGGCTAACATAGTCGAAGAGAAAGGCTGGTTTCGTAAAAAGCTTATGTTTCAAAGTGTTTCTTCAAAGGAACTTTTAGATTTTCCAGAGTTGACAGAAAAAGACCTAAAAATCTTATTTATGGGTTCCTATCAACTCTCACAAGCAGTTTCGTACTTGGCCGAAATGATGAACGATAATGCGTCTTTCAATTTGCAATTTGTGAAAGAGCAGGCAAATATTCTAAAGGACCAGGTACAGTCAAAACACATTAGTCGGAAAGTATATAGATGTTTCATTGATTATCAACCACACAGTGTTGGTGTAGCAGGAATAAAAAGGTATGATTGTGACTGCGCCAATGGTCGACGAACAGTTGGCTGCTGTTCCCATATTGCAGCCATTATATATTACTAATCACAAGAAAGATACTTGTCACAAATTGTAAGACCTGCTGAAATTCTCAGCAAACTGTTTACATAAAACAGTATGAATCCCGTGATAGAGCAAGACAGTGAGGAAGATTAAGTTTATAGCGTAATAGTGTAACTTATATTGTTCAAATGATATTTATTTATTAAAAATTAAGTTGGCCCCTGAATCCCATGGAACTACATACAAATTAAGGAACAAAAATTTCATTTTATTTTTTTTTAACTATGAAGTATCCTTTTGATTTTATCCTCAAAAATATATTTTATTTATAATTTAAATTGATGTTTAATTTTCTTGTGTAGGCTTCACCGATTGACGTGTCCTACAGATCAAGTACAAGGTACACCGGAATCACGTACAGAACCATTACTCACATGGATCGAGAGTATACAAAAGAAATAAAATGCACACCAGAAAATTCTGCAAAATCAACCCTAGCTTTTTTAAAATACACTTACACACCAGCTTACACTCCACAATTTGTTTTACCATCTGAAAAACTGGAAGATGATGATTTGAGTTTATCATCGTCTGACTAAACTCCCGAAGAAGTGCGCACAACCACAACTCGTACAAGACCGTCGGGTCCTTTTTTTTGTCTCGATTATCCTGCCCAAAGCCCATTTATTAAGAGGTAACGTTTCTTATTTTAATAATACTAATCGACCGATACATAAATTCTCCTGTTTGAGTCGTCATTTGTTTCTCTGTTGTAAAGATAAAACATAGTCTTCCGACAAAACCTTCCAGAATGACTCAAGGAGTTGCTGCCAGAACTGCCACCGGGATAAACGATTCTCTTTAAAATGAAGCAAAGAATTTTCGGGGATGGTAGTCATTTCTCCTCCAATAAAAAAATGGCCCGGTGTCAGTACCCGCAAGTCCTCTGGGTCATCTGACAGTGGAAGTAAAATACGTGAGTTGAGGAAAATCTCAATTTGACAATGTAAGTAGTTAATTCCTCAAAAGTAAGAAAAAGATTTCCTAGGATTCGTCGCAAATGGTGCTTAACGCTCCGGACACCAGACTCTGAGATACCTCCAAAATGCGCAGCTGCAGGCGAAATGTATTTCCAACGAATTTTGTCATTAACTAACAAAGTAAGTTAGTAAACTTGGACGTTTGAGCTGCCAATAACTCGGGAAAATTTCTAAGCCATTTCGCGTTCTGCACCCTTAAAATTTGTGCCCTTATCGCTGTACATCGTGTGAGGTAATCCACGTCGAGCAACCATAAGTTTAAGGGCGTTGGATAAACGAACTTTGAAATCCGTGAAAATAGAAATTTTTAAACATGATTCTAAAAGCGGCCCTGTGACCGTATATGTTTTAAGAAAATGTTTTTTGGGCGATATAGAAACAACTTACCAAATATCTAGGGTCTTGCATAGTCCTGGGTCCCATAAAAATTAAATTTCATCTCGGTTTTGATGCGAGAATGAATATTTTTTCTGAAAATATTCATTTTCAGAAAGGGAGCGAATGCAGACAGAGCAGACTAATCGCGAGAAAGAGAAACTAAATGTCAGACTCACTCTTATAAATGAATTATTTCAGGCACAACACGGACACAAATAGAAAAATCGAAAAAACACGCACAATTTCAATTTCATAAACATTCATATTTCAACACGAAATTTGCGATTCATTGCCGAACGACGATTCGCAGCACCGCTGCTTGCCGGTTCGCGCCCCCGCCCCTATGATTGTACGCAGGCAAACCAAGTAACAGCCATGTTACACCCCCCTCCATGTGGGAGTTTGGATCCATGACCGAAACTTCTTCTAATAACGTTAGCTCCGTCTCATAGTCCCAAGCTTCCACCAATTTTGCATCTCCTTCTCTTTCAGGGCTTCTTACATCCCATCTTCTCTTCCGACTTGCCTTAATCTCTATCTTAATTATTTCTTGCAACTTTAAATTAATCTTTTCCTAGTCCTCTATTACATATTTACATTTATCGTGGCTGGGACCCGTAAGATTTTGCCTATACCTATACGGCCTATCGTTACAAAAACTATCGTGAAACATATTCATTTCTTTTGGTATTAGCTTTTTAAAAAATTGGAAATTTTTGCCCCTACTCTAACTGTTAGTTTCGACGATTTCTCTATTTCTTCTTTCCTCTCCATCCTTGGTTCCTTCCTTCTCCAGCCTTGGTTCCTTCTTTACTCCAGCCCCTGCCAAGCCTTGCAGTGGTTAAAATACTCCAAGAGCGTCACCTCCGATCGCACATTGCGGCACAGTTTGCACTTAGTGTTATCCATTTGGAAAAATAGCTAGTTTTTTCCGTCTTGGTGGGAGTGTATGTCTCGGGTTTTCGGAGTTTTGAGTTAGAGTATCGAGTTGGATTATCAAGTTAGAGTTTCTGCTTCTACTTTACTTTACTTTAATTTCTTTTCCCTCTATTAGTTCTTTTTCAACTTATCTTTATTCTTTACTAATTCTTTTCCTAGTGTTTTTTTCTTTATTCCCCAGTGGTTTTTCTTCCACTTTAACTTCGTTTATGTCTTTTTCTAATTTGAAATTGTTTAAATTCTAATTATCTATACTCTTACCCTTCAAATCTTTTAGTTCATACATTGTTGAAGACACTTTCTTTTTAACTATGAACGTTCCTTCGTATTTATCATACAATTTCCCCGCTTTACTTTCTGCTTTATTTGACAATTTATTGATTTTCTTTAGGACTATATCTCCTACTTTAAATTCCCGCGGTCTCCTACGAAGGTTATAGTACCCTGCTTGTCTTTGGTTTGCGTCATCCGAATTCTTTTGTACTTGTTCCTTTAGAAATTGAAATCTTCGTCATCTATCCCTCCACTTATCTACTTCCTGAAATTCTACTTCTTCCCAATCTCCAATCCCAGGACCGTCGATCTCTACAGCAATTGAAACAGGAACCCCTAGTTCCAGTGGGAGCAAAGGGACAATTTTAATGGATACAATTACGCAGGTAGTACCATACAGGTTCATATTAATAGAAGGAATGCCTACACCTGAATTAATTCAGAACACCTACGCAAGGCAGTGGGAAATGAGGGTCCACAACAGCATGTGGGACATAGTAGATGTCCACTTGAAAAAGTTCATAGAAGTAAAAGTGACCTACAATGCAAGTAATGCTCGTGATCACTACCAAGAAAAGAGGCTCGGGCTTGGGGAATGTACTTGGGAAGGTCATCCTGGAGGACTAAAGGAGAGAGAAAGATAGCAACATTCATAATCTCTAGATATGAGATGATGAGAGGTTTTGGCATTATAGATACAGAGATACAAGATGAGAGGACTTAAAGAAGTTCATTTTCCCAGACAATGTCTTCAATGATATGAAGAAAGAATTGTTACAGCCCGAGCAAAGGGCAGATATGATATTAAAATAGGCTTAAGGGAGGATGAGTTTGCTGATTATGTCAGGGTGGTAAGGCCTGACTTTATTTTTATTGTGGTTTCGTTGTCACTAACAATCCTATGGGGATTGTGTTATTCAAATAAACATAGAGATTTCAATAGAAGACAATTTATTAAAATAAATGTTTAAATAGATACAGATACATAAAAACTTACATTACTTCTCGGCTGAGAAGGCAAAAGAAGAAATAAGGGTTGTCGCTTGCGTTTCTATCAATCGGAGGACAACGGCAAGATCCTCACGCAGAGTTAGGTTGCTAGAGTAAGAGGGATAACACTTAATGCCACTCCACTTACTGGTCGAGCGATACACGAACCGTAACAGAGATCGAATCAACTCGTAAGTTCTTTTATTTTCGGATGTATAACACAGCGGAACATTACCCAAATAAGACTTTACGACGACCGTACTAGCATTTAGCCGAAGGGACTTTGTTCACTTTTACAGAAAGTGTAACCGTAATTGACCGCGATCCCCGATGCTTTAACCCTTTGCGGCACACATTTTTCTAAGAAACAAATTTTACAGTTACAAGCACCTTAGGGGGTTTTCGGGGTCTCTGTTTGCGAATCTAAGGTCATATTTCCAAAATTCAAAATGGCGGATCCAACATGGCGGACAAATTTTTGAAAAAGTGGTTGGATTTTCATAAAGCTTGTTTTTTGGGATTTTGATGTCGCTGATTACGAATCTGAAGCACAATTTGCAAAATTAAAAATAGCGAATCCAATATGGCGAACGAGTTTTCAAGAAATTAATGGATTTTCATGAAACTTGACATCTGGGGGTTTTTGTAGTCGCTTATTACAAATCTGACTTCAGATTCGTTATCAGAGAACCCAACAATCCCAAGATGCCAGTTTTTATGAATGACCATTCATTTTTTGAAACTCATCCGCCATATTGGATTCACCATTTTGAATTTTGCAAATTGGGTTTCAGATTCATAATCCGCGACATCAAAAACCCCCCAATAACAAGTTTTATGAAAATCCAACCACTTTTTTAAAAAGGTGTCCGCCATATTGGATTCGTCATTTTTAATTTTGGAAATCTGACCTTAGATTCGTCATCAGAGGCACCAAAAACACCTGCTAGCTCATTTTGAACATAATGTGCCTATTTTTGGAATTTTGATCTGTCATGTTGATTCCGCCATCTTGGATTTTTCTAAATTGTTCATTTTTAATTCAAATTCAAATTCAGCGACCTAAAAACCCCATGAAAACTAATTTAAAACAGAATGTGTTAATTTTTAATATTTTTTGTCCGCCATGTTTTTTCCGACATCTTGGATTTTTCGAAATTGAATATTTTGAATTTAGATTCAGATTCAGAGATGAAAATAAACACCTCAAGAACAGGGTTGAAAAAAATACAATTGTTATAATATATTGGGTTTACTATGAGAAACACTGCATTTTAAAGTTTTTTAAGCAAAAAAACAGATTAGTGGAAAATGAATTTCTCCGTGAAAAAGCACCAATTTGGACTATTTGTTTATATGCATTATTTTTATAATTAACAATTAATGACGGATAACATTTTTTTCACATTCATTTATATCCTAGAGAGTTAGGAAAAACAAAAAACCCGGTACTTGTTGTTATAAAAGTAGTTTAAAAAATGTAAAACCATAGACAAAAAGGTGGGTCACTGAACGACCCACTGTGCCGCAAAGGGTTAAAGGGCGGCTTGCCTGGTCAGAATGACTCAATTAAGAGACGAAGTTAACAGTACTACTGCTTGAAACAAATGACAACCTCCAGGAGTGAATCTGGGGGTTTTATAGGTATAAGTGCTCATATAGTGGGGTTAAGGATGAAACTCTTGAATTTGTCACGGTCGATGAAATGATGCACGAGTGACGTTCATGTGCAATCTCGAATAAGTCACGTTCAACAAGTATATGCATAGATCACGTTTGATGATCGACATTACACGGAATGATAACTCGTAGTTTATATGTTCAATCATTTCTATTAGTCGATGTACAAAGTCCCTTGAGAAAAGCCGTTATATAATAACTTCTGTTGCCCCTTTTTGTAAAAAATCTATTGCTTAGTTCTACTTAACGAGTGTAAGCATATTTATGTATGTTTACAATCATTGAACTTAATCATTTAAAGTTATTATCTTATAACAATTAATTATTTATTTGTAATGTATTCTTATGTTATCGACTTTTCTTTCAGTTATGATAACATTACTTAATGCACTTTCGTTCGCTACTTTATCGACTGTGATACAATTATCATGTGTTGGCCCATAATTGATTATTACTACTTAATTGCGCCTGAGTTATATATTCTATTTGCATGGTTGTATGGCATAGTTGCCTACCTTCTGGCGCTACGAAAAATGTTAATAAAATTTGGGATGTAACAGAATGGATCAAGGATTGGTACCCACATGAAATTGATTTTATAATCAATAAAATATTTCTTGAATGTGATAAAAGACGTTTTGTCGTTACTGCAAAGGACTTGTTAAAAGGACTATCCAAGTTAGATGAAGGGAATCGTAAAGATCTGTTCAAATGGAAAGGTAAAATATTACGGGATGGATGGACTTATAATTTAATAGAATCTGCAGACACTGATTCAGAAATGTTCTCAATAGTCCTGACCTTTATAAGCATTCAACATTAGTGTCATAAGAAATTACATCCCAAATCAATTGAGAATCCCGAATTATTAGATACCATCAAAACAATTTGGGAAGAGAGTGAACAGAAAAACTTCAGTCTCACAATTAGAGACAATATACAGAATGAACTGGTGAAAGATCTTTTGGGAATTGGAGCCAAAGCAAAAATGCACAATAATTTAGATGAAACAACAATACAACCTGATGCCAAACCGATTGAGCCACTACAATATCATAGTTACTTTGACGAAATAATAAGGAAGATGAACAGAAGACGTCACTTGGACGGAAATTCTATGATACACATGTTGAAAGACCTGCCAGAATCAGACCACCCAATTGTAAAAATAGGAACTAAAGCAACAAGAAAGAATACAAGAAAAAACTTTTCGTCTTTTGAGGCGATCCACGAATCGATCCATTCTTTAACTTCTTCATATGAGTGGAAATGCTGCTCAGCTAAGCCATGTGCCATCGCTCGGAACAAATGGTAGTCGGAAGGAGCAATGTCTGGAGAGTACGGCGGGTGGGGTAAGACTTCCCATTTTAGGGTTTCCAAGTATGTCTTAACGGGTTTTGCGACATGTGGCGGAGCATTGTCATGTTGCAGGATAACTTCATCGTGTCTCTCTTGATACTGTAGCCGTTTCTCCTTCAATGCTCGACTCGAACGCATCAATTGCGTTCGATACCGATCCCCTGTGATAGTTTCACTCGGTTTCAACAGCTCATAATACACCACACCGAGCTGGTCCCACGAAATGCAGAGCATAACCTTGACACCGTGAATATTCGGTCTGAGCGTAGATTTGGAGGCATGTCCGGGCATTCCCCATGATTTTCTGCGTTTGGGATTATCGTAGTGGACCCATTTTTCGTCGCCGGTTACAATGCGATGTAAAAAACCCTTCCGATTCTGTCTTTGAAGCAGCTGTTCACAAGCAAAGAACGGCGTTCAACGTCTCTTGGCTTCAATTCATAAGGAACCAAATTTCCTTGCTTCTGAATCATTCCCATGGCTTTGAGGCATTTCGAAATTGCTTGTTGAGTGACTCCCAATGATTCTGCTAATTCTTCTTGCGTTTGGCACGAGTCTTCAGCAAGTAATGCCTCCAGTTCGGAATCTTCGAAAATTTTTTCTCTTCCGCCGCCATGCCGGTCCTCGACATCAAAATCACCGCTTTTTAAGCGTTGAAACCACTCACGACACGTTCTTTCACTAAGAGCAGCGTCACCGTAAGCACTTGAGAGAATTCGATGAGCCTTAGCCGCAGTTTTCTTCAAATGAAAGCAGAAAATCAACACTTCCCGCAAATGACGAGAATTTGGCTCGAAAACTGACATCTTCGATCGAGAATACACTTCTGATGCAAACACAAATTCACTAATGTGGTGCTATTGTTATGTTGACAGATGTCCAAGCTTACTGTATGAAATTTTTAACCTGCCTATTTCAACCGACACTTACCGCTGCAGCTATCTATCGAAAAACGGCGGAAGCAAAGTTGTACACCTAATAACAAAAGACAACAATAAAACCACGCACAGTGACATAGCAATGATGCCGATCTACTCAACTATTAGAAATGATGATCTGGGAATAGCAAATAGAGCGATCACTGGATTATGCATAAGAGGGCCACAACATTCAAGATACCCCACTGACAGAATCCAGATAATTATAATAGAAATCATAGAAAACAACGGAGAGAACCGATCATTTCTAGGGATACAATTAAAGCATGATGTTAGGTACACTAACTTGTTTATTATAGCAGTCAGACCCAACTCAATAATGCCTTATTTGTTCCTGCAAAGCTCTTAGGTGTGATGACAATGGGAAATCAAAACGTAGCCCCACGTTGGGTGCCACGTATAATCGGGATCGATTGTCACTAAATGGAGGGAAAGAGGAACTGGAACTGCCTCGAGAGGGGTCAAAAGCAACACCACTGTATAAAATAGAATAATATGGTTTATTACCAGTAACAAAGAGTAAGAGGCTCTTGCCCAGTATCGCAGCAACAATATAATGTAAAGCGCTCCGGCGCAACCAAGATCAAAACCAACGAACGGCGTGGACTCAGCACACTATCGAGAAAGTTGCGGCTCGGACGCTTGTCATGGAGAAAGAGAGCGAGGTGGCCGAACGACGATTCGCAATACCACTGCTTGTCGGTTCGCGCCCCCGCCCCTACTCCTGTACACAGGCAAAGTAACACCCATGTTACAAATGCAATTGTAAATTGCGGATTTGATCAATTTTCTCGCTCTTAAAATGCAGTTGAATTGCCGAACCTGAGTCATGGTAAGCTGAGTTGCTCCGTGTAAGAATTTTTCATGATAGTGACGAACTATCATGGTCACAATTTCATGTTTTTTGAGTATAGCCGGATGGGGTCAATTCAATTCTAATGGTGCATTGGCCAACCTTCCTCTCACGCGTAAAATTCCGTCGCTATCCAGAAATGGATTCAGAGCCAAAAGAGAACTTGACTTCGGTAACGAAGCTTTGGTTCTTAAAAGCGAAATTTCCAAAGGAAACAACCGTTCCTGAACAAATCGAACGCATACCTTTTCCACTTCCACACAATATTCCGCAAGCGAATCATGACTTTCTCTCAACACTGAGACCCAAAGCTTCATAAACCTCAAAATATAAGTGACAATTTACAAAGATTCGACCAAGATGAAACCCTCACAATCAATTTATCAAACCACGTATGTGGTACTTTGGTGACGCAGTGAACGTTCACACGATCCTCCTCAGTTCTGTCCGAATCAAATAAAGCCTGAGAAACAGGCTATAAATTCCTTGACTGGCTGAACCACCAAGGACCTCTCCACCAGTTTCTTTTCCAATAATTCGGATGGCTTCATACCACGCGAAGTTAGAACCGCAGGGTTGTCTTCAGAACTCACATGACGCCACGAGTCTATTGGAGCCACTGATTGAATCGCAGCAACGCGATTCGCGACGAAAGTAGACCAAGAAGAAGGATGCTTCTTCAACCAAGCAATCACTATAATGGAATCGGTCCAAAACAGTGAATTCATGGTTTTGAATTCCAGAATAGATTTGACAACTGTCATCAATTGCGTGAGCAGAAGAGCACCAAATAATTTCAATCTAGGAATTGACAGAGTCTTTAGAGGAGCGACCCTCGTTCTACTGGTAAGCAACGTAGCTTGTACTTCTCCCGAGCGAAGTATCAAGCGGACATAAACAGCAGCAGAGTAAGCTGTGTTTGATGCATCCTAGAAGCCCTGAAGAGTAGAATCCATCACTTCTTTACCCTGTCCAGTCCAGCGGGGTATTGAACAATGTTCCAATTCAGGAAGCTCCTGAAAATAAGACTGCCACAGATCCTTCAAGTCCCGCAGAAGAGTTTCGTCTCAGTTCAATGATTTCCATCACAATTTTTGCATGAATATATTAGGGACAATTACAACTGGAGAAACCCATCACAAAGGATTCTAAAGACGAGCGATCATAGACAAAACCGATCGCTTTGTTACCGGTGAATTCTCAAAAGGCTGAATTTTATACCGATAAGCGCTGGGACCCAAACAATACCCAGTACCTTCAGAGACTCATCCTCTTTAAAAGGCTTCTCTAGCTACTGAATAACTCGTAATGTTAAGTACGGAGCTGAAGAAGAACCATAAATAACGGTGTTCAACGGAAAGCCACCGGATCCGAACCAGGAGGCGAAGACCACAAAATTCTCTGATAATCCCTATCCAATTCGTGAACCAAAATCTGCCGATACATTTGAGTGGTGTCAGCAGAGTATACAAAGCGAAATGTTTTCCAATGCAACAAAACATCAAAAATGCTAGTTTGCAATTTAGATGATGAATTAGAGAAGGAGAACACGCCAAAAAATCCCTCAACAGAAAGGTGTGTAAACGATGATAAGAATAAAAAACCCATCGAGCAAAAGATTAAACTTATAGATCCACCCTATAACGACCCATCAGAACGGAAGAAAACTCGATCAACAATTATAACATCAAGCAAAATGTTCCAAAAGAAAGAGGTTCAAAAAAAGAATGATGAAGAAGAAAAAGATCTTGAGCAGTACATAGATCTACGAAAGAAGAGGAAGAGGATTGCAAAATCTGAAAAGAAAATGGTGAAGAAAAGGAGGTTCAAAAAAAGAAAGATGAAGAATAAGAAAAACATCTTGAGAAATAGATAGATCGACCAATGAAAAAGGGAAAGACTATAAAGTAAAAGAATGAGGAACAGAAGAAAACGATTTATCCTAACAATCCAAAAACGAAGTTAGAGATCCAAAATAGGATCCTTAAAAAATTTAAGGAAATTAGGAAAAACTAAAACGAAACCAAAGGAGGAAAAGAAAAAAATGTATTGAAGATAATTTTTTTCTTTATTTTCATCATTATTTTTTTTACTTTCATTCTTCTTTTAATAATAATAGGAAACCAATGAAGTAGAAGAAATTCAAGGATATTTTTTTATTTTACATCATTTTTTATATTTTCATTCTTCTTCTTTTAATAATAATAATGGGAAACCAATGAGGAAGAAGAAACTCAAAGATATTTTTTTTATTTACATTATTTTTTTATTGTCACACATGTTTCATCGTATTCTTATTATATTAGTATTTATGCGGTTTGTAATAATAATGTGAGTATTAGTCTATAATTTATAATACTTATGAGTTAAAGTTATTCAATTTTATAATTATAAAATAAAATAAGAACTATTTTGTATCTGTTCTTCAACAAATTTATTGTACAAATATTTCTATTCTACACATTTGTGAACTCTACATTATTATAAGCTCCTCCTAGGTACTTCATTCGCAGATTCTTTGCGACGGCGGCTTCTTGCATCTTCTCCAACATCGTAGGATCCGCATCGAAAACCTTAAAGAATCTTCCTGGTAGAAGATTCTCGCAACCAAGTCTTTCTAGCGCCCGTCCCCACTCCAAGCCGTCCGTCTGTCTGTCCGCTATTGCAGGCAGATCCATGAAAACCACCCGCGCGACAAAAGATCGTCCGTCTAGCTGGGCGAGACCCACCGAGCAGATCGCTGAGCTCTCGCCTAGTGAAAACTCATGCTTCTTTCCGTATCTACAGGCGCAACTGTGGTAGGCAAAGCACCAGCAAATCATAAGGCATAGGAGCACCTATCCTTGTCATTTGCGACACGTTTTCTCTTTCCTTCTTACGTATTCTCTCTCTCGCCCTTTCCATTTCTCTTTCTCACTTACTCTAAGGGGAATTGTCAACGACCAGGCGCACCTGACGTTGCCAATTCCAAGTCGATGAAATTGCATTTAACAGGCGCATCTGTATACGTAATTTTGCGCATTCTTTTCTACTTTAAAATTTTTCTTTCAAATTATTTAAAAGGTGTATGATTTCTACGTCCCATAGGAGCATTTATAGTTGTAAAAATCTAGTTTGAATATAAATAAATAGTCGTATCTATTATTAATATTTAACATCCGTAAATAATGCTTTTCTTTACTAAGACTTTCCATAAGCAATAGGAGCACCTATGTTTATGAAAAGTTGAATGATTAAATGGCAATAGATAGGAGCATCTATTATTGTTATTTACCGCCGTTTCCTTGTCTCTTTTCTATTCCGATTACTCTATCGAAACTCTAATCCATTCCGTAAAGACGTAAAAGACAAAGTAAAAAGGAATTAATTTACACTTAACAGGTGCAACTGTAAGTGAATAATTAAGCCGACGGATGACATTTAATAGGCGCATTTATAAATGTCTTTTCACAAAATGTATTAAAGATTACGCAACCGATCCTTACAATTATCTTCCCATTCGTCCACTCTTCTTTCCGCGGTACCGTAAATTCCATAGAAGTGGGGACCAAGAAGTTGATAAGATTTTCGTTCTTGTGTGTTTTAATACATTTCCGAATTCCGTTGTCTCGTAAAATGTTGACACGCCGTAATTATGCTTTCAGGAAGAGTAACCCAATTTTCAAAGACTTTCCGCCTCCGTTCACACGTAAAACGTAACACCGAAGAAATACTTGATAAAATTAATTAAACTACAAAATCATACACACACAAGCACACACACACTTATTTTCTGTCACCGCGTTATACACTACATTTACACTTATAATTACATTATTCAATTACACACAAACATTTACACACACATATACACTCACCCGTTATTCACACACAAATTCAAACTTAAGTATGTAAATTATAAGATTAATAAAAGCATTCTTTATATTTTGTTAACTAAATATGAGATCTATTTATTCGTCTTTAAAATACCTAATCCTGATAGACTGAAGCGTCCGGTGAGACGAATGGTAGGAGAAAAATAGATCGTTACACGACCAATCGAATTGAGATGCGTAAGGTCCATTTTGCTGCTCATGATGATGATGACAAATACTTGTTGATGGTTCTGTTGAAACTTGGAAGTTGCTCTGCTGCTGCTGCTGTGAAAGCTCGAATGAAGAAATTGCTTCAGAGACCTGCTTTTAAAAGAAGATTTCCCACTTTTCCCTCCAACCTTTTACCCCCCAACACAACCTCAAATTTTGCGCATGCGTAATGAATAAATATGGCACTCACTAATATAGTGACTTATCGAGAATTTAACTTTTTTAAATGCTTTCAATAATGTATAACAATTATAATCTGGAGCGATTATGACTAATTAGGGAAGGGAAATAGGGAAATTATCCAGTGGGAGGCCAAAAGACAATAGACACAATTAAACTAATCAACAAAATATATTTTACTTACTCTACAAAGGCAAAGCCGGCACAAAAACTATATTCCAAAGAAACGGTAAACGGCCTGCAAGGCTCAAGCACTATTTAGAGTATTATACTAGAGAGAGAGAGAGTACTCGGGACTGACTGCT
>CAJFCO010017693.1:0-26437 GCA_904066015.1 Synergus gifuensis | reverse complement strand
TATATATATATATATATATATATATATATATATATATATATATATATATATATTTATTAGCCAGTCTTTAATAAGTGTTGTCTAAGCACGTGGCTTTTATTTTGCTGCTTGACAATACGTGCGTCTTTTGATAGTATGAGACTCTGTACGAAGGTAGCATGATGGCAAGGGGGTGAGTGGTGAGGAAGGGGGGTCATAGGAATATGCTATGGTTGTCGAGCTGTGAGGCCCATGCCCGTAGGTTAGAAAGTGAGAGTGTCGACCCGATTGCAAGCAACGAACTGGAGAGAGAAGGAACGCACGCTCGCCACGGTGTGTGTACATTGCACTAATGCACACATACATCTTATATCCATACAATATAATTCGTATTTTATTCTAGATTATAATTTGTTCTAGTTAATTTAAAATTCTAAAGAAAACGTGAAAAATCCTTAAAATGATATATGTTCATATATTGCTCCATTAGTTGTAGTATTTCTAGTTCGTATAAATATTAAAATTAATTCGTAGTGAAATTTTATTCACTGGAGTGTTTCGCTGTCCACCTTGAAGCATTCTGAGAGACTCTAGAATGCTTCGTTAGCAAAATAGAGTTCTCAAACTGCTTATCACGACCAGCCTTGCATGGGACTATGCAAGTATGATCGTAACACCAATTAAAACGATTGGTGATTTTTTAATTTCAGATCAATAGAACAGCTGGAATCGTGTTGACCATCCCCCAACTTTCTTTTGACACGGATGTCAATCCAGATGTCTACAGTCGATTTGACTTTACATTTTAACATAAAAAAATTCATAATGACTGTTGAATTGTTCGTAAATATACCAAAAAAAAACAGACAATTTGGCCTGTATTGTTTGTCACAAAAAATTCATAAAAAAAGTGTAAGAAAAACGCTTGTCACATGGGACGACCCCCTTAAGCGCACCCGCGCAAAAAGGCTTCAAATTAAACAGTAGTCCGTGGCCCAACAGCAACGACCAAACTCCTACGCACAGTTCATTGACTTTAACCAGACCGAAGAAGAGAGAGACGGGACTTTGCGCTGCTGACATGTCTGTCAAGTACGCTGTCTAAACCAAGAGAGCGAGGTGGCCGACCGACGACTCACAGCAGCACTGCTCCTCGGCTCGTGCCCCCGCCCCTAAGCCTGTGCAGACAACCTAAGTAACAGCCACGTTACACCCCCCCCCCTACATGTGGGAGTTTGGGTCCATGACCGAAATTTTCTTTAACAACGCTAACTCCGTTTCAAAGTCCAAAATCTATATTTCCCTTAAAGGGCTTTTAACATCCCATCTACTCTCGACTAATTTTTACTTCAACCTTAAGTACTTCTTGGAATTCTAAATTTACTTTTTCCCAATTTGCTCTAATATATTTGCTTTTATCATGGCTAGGACTCGTTAGATTTTGTCTGTATCTATACGGTCTATCTTTACAAAAACTGTCGTTGCAAATTGAGGCGGTGGATTTGAACTACGCGCGAGAATAAACGTAGGAGAAGTGTGCGAATGATCTTATTGGCCTATCACTCAGAAATCTATAAACTATCAATATTCGAGGGGACAATAGAGCTCGGGAGGGGATAAGCGTGCGAGCTATAGAATCAAGTCAGAATCAATCGAGATTTTCACCTGTGAACATTTTTCTGATTTTCGCTACGCTTAAAGCCATAAAGAAAGAGCTCAAAGGTACGCATTATTGAATCTCGTGATGTGATGGTATTTTTTGTTAAGATTATTGTGGTGATAGTGCTAATGAAATCATTCGTGCATTTATTTGTTGCAGCGTGGCGAATTTATATGAATTTACATGTATCGAGCAATTTTTTTATTTATTTGATCGTTATATGAGATTCTGGTTGCTCACGTTTATGTAATTGCTTGAGAGGATTGATTGTTTGCTTTGATGCCAAAATCTTTTGGGAGGATAATCTAATCATTCGTCAGAGACTTCCGACATCGAAGGCTCTACAAATGTATAAGTCTCTCTCTCGACTTGTCAAGGATTCGTGAGTGACCTGATGCGACTATTGTAAAATTTACTTGTTGATTATTATGTGTATCATATTGTTTTCGTGTATTTTATCATGTTTGACTATTGACGAGGGAATCTTCTCGTTAACAATTATTACTCATGCCTTTTATTGTATTTGATATTGAATGTTCTTTCGTATGATTTTTCGTCATTGATTTTGCATATTTCGTATTTAAACATGTATTTTTGCCTTTTTGCGTGATCTATTCGATTGTCTTGCGAATTTTATTTAATATATTACTTTGTGTAATTCTCGATTTGATTTCGTGTCGTAACGGTTTTCTAAGTTTCTGAATTTATTGATTTGATTTCGATCGACCATGTCTATTATTTGTTTTGGGATCGTATTGTTCTGAAGGCTATTCTTATGTTATTGTTTGCGTCGTGCATTTGATTATCAATAATAATTGTCTGTTAGATTACATTGTAATAATTCTCTCAATTTCAAACCTTATCTCGCCTTTTCAAATTTAATTGAATTTCAAATCTCTTAGTTATATTTCTTTTGTTCAATTCACAATACATTTCTTATTTTACATCCTGTTTATCATCAAAATTGAAACTCTTTTAAATAATAAATATCATTCCAGCTGTCGAGCATACGCAAATGTGTACCTAATAAAAAGATTTGGTCACAAAATGTATACAATTCTTTATGTATTAGCTTTTTACAAAATTGGCAACTTTTTGCCCCTATTCTAACTGTTAGTTTCGCTGATTCTTCTTTTTCTTTTATCTCCATCCTTGGTTCTCTCTATCTTTTTCCAACCTTCGTTCTTTTTATCCTTCTCCAACTTTGGTTCTTTCTATCCTTCTTCAACCTTGGTTCCTTTTTTATTCTGAAACTTTAAAAAACAAAAAAAATTGATTGGGTCGGGAGTCCGAGTAATTATAAATTTTATTTGTTCTTTTCTTCCATTTGCTTAATGTTAGAGTGAAGTTGGGGAAACGTTTGAGTAAAGAATCCCTTTGGGTCAATTTGTCTTTTAGAGCCATAGCTCTTGTTGAGCGTCTCTGAATCTCCTTGCCCTTTTTATCAACCTGCTCCACATAAGCTCGGATTGCCCGCCTTCGCCTTCCTAACCACTGCCAGGCCTTGCAGTGGTTCAAATGCTCTAGGAGCCTATCCGGGAAAGTTAGCAATTGATTTAAAATTTATTGAATTTTTTTATAAACAAATAAGTGAGTGAAAATGGATTCAAGGGGATTGACAGTGATTCATCGATTGATTCGCACGAAATACGAATAACTTATAGATAAAAACCGTTTTTTAACTAAATTCATGAAATACATTAAACAATTTGTTATTCTATAAACAAATTTTATAAACAATTTTATAAACAATTCGTCCGCCATAATGGATCCGCCATTTTTTTAAATTTTGACTTCGGATTCGTAATCAACGACTTCAAAAACCCCTTTATACCAATTTTGAAAATAATCAAAAATTTATTTAGCATAGTTGTCCGCCATTTTGGATCCGCCATTTTGTTTTTGAAATTTTTGACACCGGATTCGTAATCAGAGACCCCAAAAACCAGTGAATAACAGAATTTGGCCCATTTTATGAACATTTTATAGTTCTAGCCAGCTTTTCGCGACTTGGTCTCATTAGCGCCGTACTGTTTTTTCTTTTGCGTTTTTCTCGAAACTACATTTTTCAAACAGGTATACACGATATCTCAAGATCTACTCAACCGATTTTGTTAAAATTTTAAAAAAATGTTCTTTGTACTATTGTCTATCGTGTCACGTTGGATTTTTTTGATTGGGTGCCCTGTTCATAAGTTATGAATTTTTTAAACTCAAAATTTCTATAAAAATTAGGAATTTTTTTTTAAACAGTTGTCATTTTTACAAAAAATTTAAAAAATTTTTTTCCCTACGACACACGATAGCGATTACCTTTCTAAATAAGCAAAAAAAAATTTTTTTTTTTCAAACAATGCCTGATCGAGAAACTAGGTACACCATCAACAAGGATTTTCAAAAAAGCGTCCTACTCATTGGCTCATATCTCCGCCATTTAAAAATTTTTGAAATTTGTCATTGATTCCAATTATACATAAAAGTACTGTGTCTATATGTATAATAATATTTATTTTTAATAATTTATGACTACGTCATAAAAAATGCTTATTTTTATACCTATTTTCCCACGCACCAGGGTGGTGTAACCCCTTAACGGTTATTTTTTACCTTATCTCTTTATTCTTTACTAATTCTTTTTCTACTTGACTTTACTTTATTCCCTAATGGTTCCTTTTCTACTTTAGCGTTATCTACGCTTTTTTCCAATTTAAAATCGTTAACATTCCAATTAGCGATATTCTTTCCCTTTAAATCTTTTAACTCAAACATTGTTGGAGATATTTTCTTTTTTACTATAAATGTTCCTTCATACATATCAAACAATTTAACCGCTTTACTTTCCGCTTTATTGGACAATTTATTGACTTTTTTAAGGACTCTATCCCCTATTCTAAATTCTTGCGGTCTCCTTCGAAGGTTATAGTATCCTGCCTGTCTCTAGTTCGCGTCATCTAAGTTTTTCTGTACTTCTTCTTTTAATTTACTATTCCTTTTTTCCTACTCCTAGTTTTTGTTCCTCAACCCTACTTTAGATTGGCTATATGTTCTAAACTTCTGGCAATCTTTAGTTTCTCACGTAATAAATTATTTACGAGCAATGACCTAGCCAACAGTAATTCTCTGACCCTTTCGCGTGATTTTTACTGTATCCTAGGCTTCTTAACTGTACATTGTCCTGATTTTCTCTAGAACCCTGTCCTTTCCAATTTTTGTTAATGTTTTCAGAATTAACCTGCCCTTGGGGATCTCTTATCCGCCAATTCTCAAAAACTTTCGGTTTTTCAAAAACCTGACCTACCCTGGTCTTACGCCAGTTGTCAAAAACTTCCGGTTTTTTTATAACTTTGACCTATCCTGGTTCTATGCCAGTTGAGTTTTTCTCTAACGGAATTAACGTCCGATCTCCACTTGTTACTTTTGGAAATCACCATGTTTCTTGAATTTTCTGTAATTTTATTTTTCCCTAACACTCCCGTGCTAAACCTTTATTATTTTTCTTCAAAATTTCCCGTTTTAATTCTATACGGTTTCTATTTCCGTCCTGATCATAAATTTTCATATTAGTTTTTCCTATTCCAAAATTAAATTTTCTCCCATTACTTGTTTTATCTATTTTGTTTACATTTTTAACCCTTTATTTTACCTTGACATCTTTTTTAACATTCTCGTTACTATGCTCAAAATTCTGTAGCCTCTTTTCCCTACTCTCAAATCTTTTCTTGCTACGATCCTCTTTCTGAGTCAATTTACCTAAGCACTGGAATTTGTTGCTGAGTGAAATCTGTACCGAACTCGGCATAAATTTTTTGGGATTTGATTTGGGAGTTTGGGCTCTCCGAAATCACTGATAGATTTGAGGCTTGTTTCAGCCTGTATTCTCCACAACTCACTGTCGCACTAATCGTGGCATCATTTCGCGTTTTTTGACCCCCTTTTAACATATGTTAACCTTTCTATTTCGGAACATGCTGACTGACTACTATTACTGTCAGTTTTAACCTCACTTTCAATGACTGAAAATGCATCATCGAATCTACCTTCGCTCGTATTTTTTCCTATAAATCCTAGCGAGATCTCTTCTTTTTCTTCGCTATCTATACTAAATTCTTGTTTTACCGATGACCTTCTCCGCCTCTCGGTTACAGAATCTACTCGCATTTCAAAATCTATATCTCGCTCCTTTACTTTCGGCGAATTCTAAACACAATCCCGCGAAATTCCACTATCACTTTCGCTAAGATCCATAAAATCCGAATGCACTGAATGTCCACAATCTATTTCGGATATTCCACCTGAATTCTCAACCTTTTCTTGATTTTTTAACCTAACCTCCATTTCTTCTATCATATGCTTGCACACATGGCACTTGAATATGTTACTGATTATTATGAGCTCTTCACATGAGAACTCACCTTCTTTATGCATAAAAACTTTGCACTTTTGCACTAATTGGACATCCTGCATCCAAGCTGTGTCGGTCTCGAACGACTCTAATATGCTCTCGTAATCTTCTCTCATTGTCGCCAACTGTAATCTCTGTTTACGCGAGGCATACCCGTCTCGGTTTGCAGCTTCGACTTTCCTCATAAACATGAGATATCTATTATACCATTCCATGTGAACGGAGCTAATCTCTTCTCTTCGCATCATTATCTCAGTCTGAGTTAGAGTTCCTGTTTGAGTCTGCGTCTGAGTTCGAGTTTCAGTCGGCGTCTCAGTTCGAATTCGAGTACCTTTCAAACGAGCTTCTCTACGCTCGTCAGTTTCCGCCATTTTGTTCTTCCCCTTATCGGACCTAAGAACCATTTCTCCTGACGCCATACTAAACTGGAGTCACGACATTTACTTGATTCGATTTTATTTGCCACCCTGTAGGCAAAATTTTCTAAATTTTATTCCCGAATATTTCGACACTCAGGTATCCGAAATTTCGGTCGAAACTGTCGAGGACATTTATTTTTAGAGATACCGCTCGGACTAGGCTATGAGTCACCCGCTTTGACCCTTTGAAACACGCTTCGCAGTCACCCTTCAGTTCGACCTGTCACGAACTTTATTTTGCAATTCAATATTTTTTAATTTTTTCCTAACCGAAATTTTATTCGCGGCACTTATTCTCAGTTTTCCCGAATTTTCCTACTCGGTTTTTCTTTTTTCTAACTTTTACCCCTTTTTGGGGGTTTCTCTAAACACTTTCCACTTGTTCTATCGCGGTTTTCTATCACTATTGTGATTTTCTCGTTTCGAATTCTCGCTTTTTTAACCGAGCAACGCGAAACTATAATCACTTTACTATAAACACTTTACTATTTTGCTACTGATGATTTCTCTTGCTAAGGTAAGCTCGAGTATAGACCCATAACCTTGCCTTTCGAAGGTTGGTTTATCTCCTTTGTTCTTGACGATTAGTATGTGTTGCGCTATCCATTCTGTAACAATCTTTCCCCTGTTGTCGGCCCTGTTTATACCCCATTGTGGTGATTTGGCATTAAAGTCCTCCACAACTATTGCCTCTTCTCCTTTGGACATAATTTTATTTCCAATTTGTAGTAGAAACTCCTCCAATTCCTCGACATCTTTGTTTGGGGAAGCGTAGCAACTATATATGGTAAAAGACGGAGTTTCCACGTAAGATAAACTTTTGCCTCTTCTGTAACCTTTTACAATAGTGTCACGATCTAGCCCCTTTATGGCTGTGTCAATATCTTTGTCAGAAAACCAATCGTTTCTGCACTCTATCGCCCTCTTATTTGGTTCACTTAAGACTAACAATCCCACGCCCATTTCTACGGCTGTAGCTAATGCTAAGTCGTGGGCTGGGAAACTCCTATTTACGTTGATTTGCAGAATTTTCAGCGCGTACGTTCTGTGACCGCATTTCCTCCGACCTGCTCGAACTTTTCGTTATGAGACATCTTGGACTGTTTGACCGATGGTCAACTTTTTGGCAGTGAACACAGAATGGTGCATTTCGACACTCTGCTGCTCTATTGTCGTCTTTTCCGCATTTCATACACAGATTGGTTCTATCAGGTCCTTAGCAATTTGCTATCACGTGGCCATATTCCTAGGACCTATAGCATGTGCTCTCCCTTTTCCTCTCCATTATCCTACAGTACGTCCATCCGATCTTTATTTATTTCCTCTGAGTAAGCCTGTCAGCGTCCAATTCGCACATCACTAATGTCACGTTCTGTCTTCCACCGTAGGCTGACCGAAGTGCTCTGATCTCAAAGTCTTCAGGTTTCAGCTCAGTTTCCTTGGAGACAGTTTCTCTAATTTCTTCAACGGTCGTCACCTGATCCATATCTTTGATGTGGACTGTTTTTTTTCTAACAAAGAGGGACATAGTTGCTTGGGGTACCTTCTCCATTAGCTTCTTTTTTAAGGCCTCTGCCTTGTCCAGTCCATTTTTGACCGTAAGAACGAGTTCTCCCTTTCTCGTCTTTTGGGTCCCTTACATCAGCCCCTATATCTGACGGGTTTACTGCTTGTTTAATCTCTCTGAGAACATCGGCATAATTTCTCCCTTTCATTTGGACTAAGAGAGCATCCCCTTTTGGCCTTCTTATGCGTCCTGTGTTTATGTTGCCTTCATTTATATCCACGTTACTCTCAAGATTTCCCCTGTTTTGCTTTTCCGAGGTTACTTTCAGTTTTTCTTGGCTTCGATTGCATATCGCGGTTTGCACGGGTGTGTCTAGGAAAAGATATTCCAGCATTTGTGTTGTTTCTCTTCTGAGGTTATTTTCCATTTCTGGGACAGCAATTTTATTACTTTTTCTCTTTAGGGCGTGCTCCTTTATAGCGCTCAAAGCCTGAAAAGCGTTTTTTCCTACGTCCTCCAGTTTTTAAGTGTTAAAACTTAGAATTGGATAATAAATATATCTAGAGCTATTTGTAAAGTCTCCTTCTGAGTCCGGGAAACCTAGGAAGTGAAGCATCATTGCTACTTCTCCTTCCTTTCTGTTTTGTCTGATGAGCCCAATTCTCTCGCTGAATTTTTCTATCGCTTTACCGACTTCCTTAGTGCTTGATACTATCTCTGCATTACAGGGGAGAAGTCTTGAGGCTTTCTTCATCCTTCAGTTGTCTTCTTCGCCTTTGTATTTCTTGTGCTCGTACACATTTTTTGCACTTTATTTCATTTGCGCAAGGTTGCTCATTTCGCAAGGCATCGTTTTCTGCTTCCACTTGCTGGAATTTTTTTTGCAGCCTTTCGTTTTCACACAGTAGAAGATTTTCATATACTTTCTTTTCAGCGTTCGGTGAGTATTTTTTCAGCCTGCACTTCAGGTCCTCTTCAATATTACGGATTTGCCTGCGAATCTTGTCGTTTTCGCTTCTCAGTTCCTTTTCCAGATCATTGTCGGATCCTTTTTTGAGATCCTTGGACAGGAGTATATCCGCTTGAAGGGTAAGAGCACTACTAATGTCGTAGATCTCGTTCTTGGGCTTGTACATTTTGCTGACTGTCATTGCAAGGTTTTTTGCTAGGGAACAAATCCTTTCAACCACTTCCAAGGCAGCACCTGCGTCCGTTTCCCCGGCAGTAGTTTCGTTTTCAGGCGTGCTTCCCCTTCTCTTCCGTTTGGGTGCATTTGTTTTCTTTTGGGTTTCCTCGGCACTTGGCAATGAGTAAGTTCTACTCCTCGGCGGAGAACGAAGAACTGAACCTCCTATAGCAAAGGGGTCTCTTGTTGTTAAAAGTTCTCTTTTTTCTTTTTGGTGTAAGTGGCCCTCCCCAAAATCCGTAGGGCCGGCGTTAACCATCGAGGCTTTAACTCGAACGGAGTCAACGGTGAGATTGGTGCTCACTTGGGGTAAAATTTTTCCTTCACATTTCTTCATCTTTGGTTTATATTCGGGTGTCCTTCCCCTAGGTGTTCCTCTCCGACGAAGTCACTAGAGGAGAGAACAAGTCCTACCGCGACGACAACGCGGGAACACGCTTAGGTAGGGAGATAGATAGATAGATTTTTTTTGGGTGGAGAGGGGAAATCTTGCATAAGACACCCAGATGTTCGGGTAGTGTCGGATTCCTACCAACTACCCACCCCCCTTTTTACTAGCGAACTAGCACCGAGACCGCGTGAGCATTACTTCAGTGCTAGTGCTGCCTCTGTGCTCTTCTTAGCACAGTTCTCTGCCCTCTCTCTCTTTTGTTTTGATGATGTTTCGGATCACACTGTATGCCGCTGTCCATCCCTCTTTGGAATCTAGCAGGGTCTTCATCATGTTCTTGTCCTTGAAGATGACGCCCGTTTCTCTTTTAAATTTTTCCCTTGCTTCTTCCCATCTCGGGCATGCGAACAAAGTGTGTTCGACATCGTCTACTTCCGTACAGTAAGGGCATCTGTCCGTAGTCGACCTTCTGCGCTTGAAGAGATACGCTCTGAAGCATCCATGTCCGGATAGCGCCTATGTCATGAAGTAATCCGTTTCACCATACCCACGCTCAGTCCATGCTTGTATTCTAGGTATTAGACGCCATGTCCACCTTTCGTGTGTGCCTTTTGTCCATTTTTCCTGCCATTTGGCCATTAGTGACATTCAACAGCGCGTCTTCATTTGCCGCCACCACTACTATCGCGATGTCATCAGCAAAACCAACCAATTTGACTCCAGCAGGCATTTTCTGTTTCAATAGGTCATCGTACTGAACATATAAAACATATAAAATTAATTAGCAATTATAGACCCTTCAGGTCTGGCCCTAATTTTGCTTGCAATTTCTTGCAAGAATATCTCCAATTCATCTATGGCTCTGTTCGGTGAGGCATAGCAGCCGTAAATCGTAAAAAATGGCGTCGCTATGTAGGAAAACCCTTGCCTGCTCCCTGGTCCTTCACAACAAATGTTGGATCAATGATCTTTATTGCCATATCGAGATCTTCATCAAACAGCCAGTCTTTTCTGTTTTGTATAGCTCTTTTGTTGGGCTCACTCAAAACGAGTATCTTTACTCTCATTTCCTTGGCTACGGCCAGAGCCATATCATCAGCCGGGAGGCTCCTATTACAATTGATTTGGAGGATTCTAATCTTCATTTGTGTCCATCCCTGTTTCCTCTGGCTTCTTTGTTTGGCTTCTCAGGTGCCCTCTCTTATCGGTGGACTGGTGTCCTTCTACCCTACAATGCAGGCAGAAAGGCTTTTCTCGGCACTCGGCTCCCTTGTGTCCCCCTGTTCCGCACTTAAGGCACAATTTCTCTCTATCTGGGCCCTTGCACTGTTCCCTAATATGTACGGTTTCCCAGCATATAAAGCATCGTGGTTCGTTTACCCTCTCGATGATCCTGCAATTCGTCCAGCTTATTCTAATCGTCCCCAACTTGATCAATCTATCGGCGTCTGACTCTCGCATCGATAGATAGATAGATAGATAGATAGATAGATCAATTTTTAGATGAGAAACTGTGAAATAATGTAATTTTTAAAATAAAACCAAGTTTTTGAATATAGCTGGCAGAATGCAGATGACACTGTGCACTGCATGTGAAGTGTGATCAACGTTGACGGCGCTAATTGAAATAAAGTGTCGGGAAAATGGTATTTCTGTTACATGGAAATTCTCACATTTGAAAATTCTGGCTATTAGAAATTAGGAGAGATTACCATTCGGGCGAAATGAGGTTAGGCACAGTGTTCATTCGATCAAAAAAAAACTTATATTAAATGATCGGTCGGTGAATATGAAGTTAGGACAAATGTAAAGTAGGGAAAACGGATATTAGGTTAAATAGTAATTCGGACAATTAGAAATTAGGTCCAATGAAAATTCTGGTATATAAAAATTAGGGTTTTTGTGAATTCGGAGCAACGGAGATTAGGTAGAATAATTGATTTAAAATAATTCGAGAAGTGTGATACAAATAGGTTTATTATTTTAAAATACAATATTTATTTTGGCCTGGCCCTTCAAATCATCTCTCTCTCTGTCTTTCTATCTGGATCTGAAAAGAGACAGAGATTTAGTTCCGATCTCCTTTTCAGAACAGATCTTTTATGTTTGGAAAAAGAGGTCTGCTCACCTGTATAATGGTGTTTGTTGTCGTTGAATTGCTCTCTGGGGGGCTGGTCTCCGCTTTCAGGAAGGTTCAGCCGACCACTTGGACAAGACTTTGATAATTTTTGGGTTGCAACTTGATGATTTATAGACTCGAAAAACTGATTGGGAACAGACTAGACAGACTCAGCAGACTAAAACAGACTGACTCCCTGGGTCCAAATCCTCTATTTTTATAGTCGAATTTTGTGTCTCCAAGATGGCCAGTAAACATGGTCGAAGGGTGCTTGGGATCCGTTCGAACCCCAACAGAAATGTATAACAATAGAATATTTTATGATTTCTGTGAAATCATAGCGAGGAAACTGATTCGGCGACTTATAATATTAAGAAGCATGGGATGCGTTTGTTCCCCTAGTTACATTTGATAGCGTGGGTAGAGAAAGGGGGTACTCCCGTCGGTGAGAATCTAGGTGTTTGAATTTAAGAAGGTACACTCGATTTTATAGATTTCTTTAGAAATCTTTTTAGAACATATACGTTATAACGGTATAGTATACCGGACCCACAATACTCCTGAGCGTAGGCAAATGCCAAGCGACGCTCATCGGCGTCCGTCTACGAGCTAAACTCCTGACGATAGGCAAACAAAAATACGGCAAATGGCTTACAGCTAAATCGGTGAGTACGGAAGGCAAAGGGTAGCACTCGCCCAGCCAAGGAAGTTCGCCCGAAAGGAACCCAGCTTTCAGAGGGGCTAAAGGCGGGTGCTCGCCCACAGTCAGGCATCCGGAAAAGGATCACCAAACCAATAGCAGCACACCATGTAGCGCCCCGGCGATCCCTTTTTCACCTGGTCACACTCAGACCAGCAACGCAGAGTCGACGTCATCGAGAAATAGTCCGGCCAAGCAGTAGTCCAACCAAGCAGTCGTGTCAGCCCAGCAGCTCTACAAGATCGTCCACTGCTGCAGGTAGTATAGACTAGGAGAACTCTGTTCGCTGCTCCAGGCTGGGGTTCTCCTCTTCTTGTTACCCCTACCTTTGTCAAAAGGTAGTTTTACCAATGGTGTTGGTGCACGCTACTCCAGGCTGCGCAGACTTAGCGGGCACAACTAGAGGCAGTTTACGCTTCACATTCCATTTTGAACAATACCTTGCGATGATTTATAATATTTCACAACTAAGCACGATGTTAGAATTTTTGTATTAAGGTGCGAATAAATAATTAGTTACGGATCCTCGCTAATTAATCTCTCACGGGTAAGGGATATTAGCATGTACGAGTCTGAGTTAAAATTATTTGTTAAATAAATAAAGTTTAATACCTCAAGCGTAAACTCGACTTAGGGCCGTGAGAGAAGGAGTATCGTCGACAAAGTTTGTAAATAAACAATATCGCTATCCGATTACTTTATACTGTTTACTTTTCGAGTTTAAAATTATTTCAAATCATTCATTTATTTCAATTGAGTTTGCTTAAATATCCATCATTTATATCGAGTTTATATCGAGTCATTCCGCGGCAGTATGACGATGGAGTTTGATTCTGTATTTCTTTACGTGTTCTATTAAGAATAAATTGTTATTCGTGGATTAAATGATTGCGTCTTCCTTGTCTCCCTCGAGAACTCACGACTCTTCTTATAATAATTAATAACAATAAGGTTATGCAGCCTATGAGAGAGCGTAAGCCTTGGCCAGCAATTCAATCAATTAAATTTATCATCAACATTGAAATTATTAAAAATAAATGAGAGTCAAGATTCAATTATCATAACATTAAGTTATTATCATTATCACAACTTATTTCTCATTACATTCGCCTATTTCTCATTACAACGTTCTTTTGTTATTCGGAGATGACCACCGATTTTTGTCTTGATCCATATGGTTGACAATTATTGGCTTATAAATTTAGGTTTTGTAGGCGTATATAAAAAGAATATGTGTTTCACATTTTAGATTCGTTTCAGGGGAGATAATCGTTTTCTTTAGAAGAAAAGGATTCGGAAGCGTAGATTTGGTTTTACAACTTACGTGAATTCCTTTTTAACAATAGAGTTTTCTATTTTGTATCTATTGAGTTTTATGATTAGTTCCAGTGTGTTTTCCTTAGAAAATTCGTAGGATGGAATAGATTGAAAAACGTGCGTATGATTATATAATTTAGCGGATAAGAAATTGTAAGTTATGTGAGATGACAAAACGAGAGTTTTCAAGGGGTAGCCTTTCCTATAGGTTGTCCTTTGTTTGAGATTACATTTATGTTTTTAGAAGAAGATATAAGTAAGATATATGGATTACAATTGCTAGTCTTTTAAGGAATAAATAAAAATACAGATAATGAAACAATATTTAATAATAGGATAATTACTATTACGTCGTGGGACGTGAAAATTCGATAATATTAAATTCGGTCAAATGGGAATTATGACAAATACAATTTGGGGAATATTCATGCGCCTCAGTCTAAAGTACCCTGAATTTATTAAGCAAATGAACTTATTTATACTACAATTATTATCAGACACTAAATATTTTACTTGATATATAATTTATATTCCTTTTAGTATATTCAAGAATTTGGATCGAATCACATTTACAACTGTGACGCTTTTAATGAGAATGAGCCGAACAGAACGGATCTCCAGTATTTAGAAAACTCTGGAATTGCAATATATAAGGCCATGAGTTCCATTGATCCAGATGCTGTATGGTAAGTAATTCTTTCATTTGAAAACCCACGACACTAAGAAAACCTTGCAAGGGAACTGACAGTAGGAAACAGTTCAACGATGTTCTAGCACCCAACCACTCAATGATTAAAAATCTTTCTTAATTTCAGAAATAAAATTAAATATGTAATGTATTTTAGGGTTTCTGAGTGAAGATCTAAGATCGACTGTCTAGAGTATTATATAGTGTACTATCGACAATAAGAATACTATATCCCCACTTCTCATATTTCGTAATCATTCTCTATCCTAAGGATGATTCTATAAATATTCGCATACAATAAATCTTGATATTTTTGGTAATCCTATAAATTCAATTGAAAATTGATTTAAAATGCCATCAAACCCCAGAAATTCTATTTAATTTCTAAGAAAGATTAAAAATATATTTAAATCTTCAGAAACCATTTAAAATTTCATAGAATACTTATACATTTTTAAACAGTAAGAAATCTTCCAAAAATCTGTTATGTTAATTTTAAATCCTTTATATGATATAATCAAAACAACATACTTAACAAATTTCAAACTGACATGAAATAAGTACTAATAAGCTATAAGGTTCACGTTTTGTAACCCCCTGAACCCGAAAAACATGTTTTTACCAATGTGTGTCTTATTGTGTGTGTGTGTCTGTATATTTTTAGTTTGTAACGATTAGTACTGTACCTGCTACTTGAAGCGATCAGTACCGTACTCTACTACCTTTGATGTAACGTCCCTCGTTCGATTTCACCCGACTTCAGAATTCGGGTGCGCTGGTACCCTTATCACATTTCAGTTTTGTCTTTGCATTTAACATTTAACTTTTAAAACTTAAATTTAACATTTAACTTTAACATTTAACTTTAACATTTAACTTTGACATTTAACTTTAACATTTAATATTTAACATTTAACTGGTCTTATATGGACCAGGCATAGCAGACTGATGGTAAATAAAGAGTTTTTTATTTCATTCATACTCAAACTTGCAAATGAGTTTTTCTCAAAACGTCATTTTTCATAACGGTCAACACGATATCTCAAAAACTAATTGACCGATTGGGCTCAAATTTTTGGTATACTCAGGACATCTATAGTTTTAGCGTGAAACAGAATCATTGTGATATCTATATTTATTTTTTTTAAATTAAAAAAATAACAAAAAAAAATATTTTGAAAATCGTGTTTTTATGTTTGACATTTCACAAAAAAAAAATATTCAAAATTTTGACTCAAGTCTAGTTCCGGCTATAGCCACAGATCTACCAATTAAAACGGTCGGAGAATTTTTAATTTCACATCAATAGAACAGCTGGAATCGTGTTGACCATCCCCTAACTTTTTTTGACACGGATGTCGATCCAGATGTCTACAGTCGATTTGACTGTACATTTTAACGTAAAAAAATTTATAATGACTGTTGAATGGTTCATAAATATACCCCAAAAATACCAGATAATTTGGCTTGTATTATTCGTCGCAAAAAATTCATAAAAAAGTGTAAGAAAAACGCTTGTCACATGAAACGACCCCCTTAAGATAAATATGCTGAAGAGCGAACTGGAGAACGGAGGGGTAGATTAGAGAATGACAGCAAGGCAGAAGAAAATTGTGTTACGGCTACGCTCGGGCAGCTAACTTCACACTCGTTGTTTTTGTGTTCTTGAAATAATAACGTATTTATGATAACAAATTATTTTAAAATTTGTTTTGTGTGTGATTGAAAAATGCACCGTATTGTCTTAACAATTATTTATTATTTAAAATACAAGAAGGGGATCGCCCTCTCGTACGGAGGTTTGCATATCAGAAGCCGAAAGGTATCTAAACTAAGTTGAAGTTCGTCAGAAGTACATTCAAAGAGAGTTTGAGTTTTTATAGAGAGGGGAGTTGATTCCTATTGGTGAAAATTGGGAAAAACCCGAAAACAATGTGTTAGCCTCGTGGATGTACTTGAGTTTTTCTGATGGTCAGTTATAAAACCATTTACAAAGGGTCGAAGACTAAATCCTTAACCATGACGGCAGAAGCACGCCTGAGCAATAAACATAAGAACATAAAAAGATTTAAAAACTTGTCGAGGCTTAAAATTATAAATGTATAAAAAATCCAGAAACAGCTGCTGAGCTATAAAATTTAAGACCTTTTGCAGGCTAGAAAATCTTCTACACATTTGATTTTAAGCAGACGTTTTTTATAATACAGCTTTAGAAATAAAGTAAAAATGATGAAATATAACAAAAATTGTTACGATGTAACATTCCGGCCCCCTTTGAATGCCATGCTTTCAAAAAACAAAATAATTCAATTGAGTAAAGTTACTTTGCTGATAATGTCTATATTGTTGAAATCTATTTTTTTCTCTTTTAAACTAAATATATCATAAGTTATTTAATGGTAATAAAAGATGACGAAAGTTTACAAAAAAATGCGAATGAAAAAATTTAAAAATACAGTGATGGATCCTTTGAAATATGAATAAATTATTCATGGTCAACCGGAAGTGGGTACAAGCATTTGAGAGCATGCTTATATGTGCCTGTTGGGGTTCGAACTGTCACGGTTCGAACTATTCCGTCTTGACCTGGGTGGATTTCCGTGATTCGGCCAAGTTTCCACGTCATGGGTGGCAGGTTTTCTTCTTTGATAACGACAAGAGTGTCTATTTTGACGTTTTCCTGGGTTGAAGATGTTTTCCATTTTCTGCGTGCTATTTGCTCATTAAGATATTCCTTATGCCACCTGTCCCAGAATTGGTGACGCATTTGTTGAGCTCGTTCCCAGCAGGATAATCTATTGATGGAGACGCTACGCAAGTCTCTCTGTGGAAGTGTCAGAGGAGTTCCAATCAAAAAATGACCTGGTGTTAAGGGGAGTAGATCTTCTGGATGGGAGGAGAGAGGTTTTAAAGGACGTGAATTGAGAATTGCTTCAATCTCGACGACATAAGTATTTAATTGTTCATATCTTAAAAGCAATGAACCTGAAACTCGTGTAAAATGTCTTTTAAATGACTTTACAGCGGGTTCCCATAGCCCTCCAAAATGAGGAGCTCTGGATGTAATACAATGCCAGGAAATCCTATTTTTTATCAAAAATGATTAAATTTCTTCATCATTTTCAAGTGATTCAATTGTTTTAAAAAGTTCACGTACTTCTTTATTAGCACCTACAAAATTGGTGGCCTTATCTGAGGATATTGAATGCGAGATTCGTCGTCGAGCAAAAAGGCGTTTTAAACAAGCCAGAAAGGCTTCGGTTGTCAAATCACTGGCCAATTTTAAGTGGACTGCTTTAGTGGCTTGACATACCAACACTGCAACATAAGTTTTTACTTTTGTGACGTTTCTATGACGTCTTTCTTTAAAGGTAAGACCACAATAGACCAACGTAGCATTGACTTGATGTAGACTTGACTTAGCAGTAGCATTGACGGATGCGCGCGCATGTATTGCCAACTGTTTACTTTTTATTCTGCCGTTCGGAACAGCGGAACACGAACGACACATCGAAGATATTAGTACTAATATTAATATTATAATATTATATTATATTATAATATTATAATATAATATTATAATATAAAGTACTAGTACTAATATTACTAATATTAGTATTAATATCTTTGGACACAAAACTAAACAGTTGGCAATGCATGCGCGTGCATCCGTCAACGTTACTGCTAAGTCAAGTCTACGTCAAGTCAATGCGACGTAGGTCTATTGTGGTCTTACCTTAATAAAAAAGGGACCACAATAATCCACACTCACATTGACAAATGGTCGAGAAAATGAAACTCTACTTTGCGGTAAATTTCCCATAATATATTCTACTTTGCGAAGCTTTGCTCGGAAGCATTTTAAACATTGTCGAATGATGTGTCGTGTAGTATTGCGACCATTGATTGGCCAAAAAGTTTCACGTATTCTATATAATGTTGCGTTGATACCAGCATGCATGAGTCTTTCATGCTCTTCACGAATTAAAAGTTTTGTGATGGGATAATTTCTTGGAAGGATGATAGGGTGTTTTTGACATTCTGGTAGATCGGCGTGAGTTAGTCTACCACCGACTTTGAGAAGACCTGATTCGATGAAAGGTTTTAAATTAAGGATACTGCTTTTGGAATTGATTGGTAATTTGTGAGACAATGAGTGTATTTCCTTTGGAAAGGCTTCTGCTTGTGTCATTTTGATTACCTTTTGAAAGGCGAGGTTGTACTCATCTGTGGAAAGTTTTTCAGTTTTCTTGGAAGTTTTGTCTTCGATGTTTAAATTTTTAATGAACCTAAGAGTAGGCTAAAACAGCTGTTAGTTTTTTTGAATTGCTAAATCGTCTGAGAATTTCGTTCTCTGCACGATTTTCTTTCAAAGAAATTAGAAGCGATAGAGTTGAGGTAGTCTTTGTCTCTGGAATTTCTTTGACTTTGACCTCGAAAAATCTTATCAGCGGGGTTATCCAAAGTTGACCCATGGTGTCAATCTTGAGGTTGAGTTGTTGATTGAATTTCAGCAATTCTATTTGCTACAAACGTTTTTAATTTGTAAGAGGGCAAATTTATCCAATTGAGGACAATGGTTGTGTCAGACCAAAAATGAACTTTGGCAATTTGGAATAGAAAGGCGTTTATTTTGACGTTGTATAGTCTGACTAGTAAATCTCCTGCGCACAATTCAAGCCTGGGTAGCGAGATTGTTTTTAGAGGAACGACTTTTCACTGGCATCACAGAATCCATGTAACTGAATTTCAGTTACGACTGCGGTTAAAACGAAGCGATTGAATTTTACCTCATTGAGAAGCTGCAATTGTTGTTTATAATTGGTCCAGAAATCTTGAACTTCTTGAGGTACATGATTATCCCATGTAAGTTTCATTTTCCAAAGTTGTTGAATCAAGGTTTTTTCTAACAAGATTACTGGATCAAGTAAACCTAGTGAGTCGAAGAGAGTCGAAATTTGTGACAAAATCGAGCGCTTTGTAGCAGGCTCCTTTAAATGGGGGAAATTAACTATGTAAAAAATTAAGTCATTTGCAGTATCCCAATGGACCCCTAAAGCCTTTATAGTTTCAGTAGGGTCTAAGGACATAAAGTTCTTCTAATTTTCGCTAGAAAGGTTTTTTTATTAATTCAGGATCGTTTGATCCTCATTTTTGCAGATTGAAACTGCCTCTTTGAAGAAGACTAATTAATTGATCTCGAAGATTGATAGCACCTTGGAATGTTTGTGCGCCTGTGAGAAGATCATCAACGTAAAAATCTCGTTTCAAAATTTTAGATGCATTTGGAAAAGACTCACATTCGTCATCGGCCAATTGGTGGAGGATACGAATCGCGAGAAAAGGAGCGCAAGCGATTCCAAAGGTCACGGTATTTAGGCTGTAAATTTTTATTAGTTCTTGAGGCGAATCGCGCCACAAGATCTTTTTAAAAAGACTATCTTCCTGCGAAACTCGCACTTGCCTATACATTTGCTCAATGTCGGCAGTGAGAGCGTAACGAAAACATCGAAAACGGGTAATTATTGAAAAGAGGTCTTCCTGTATGGTTGGGCCAACCATTAAGGAATCACTTAGGGAAATACCCGAAGATGTTTTAGCTTAGCCGTCTAATACGACTCTAACTTTCGTGGTGAGACTAGATGTTTTCACCACTGCATGGTGTGGAAAATCGAAACCGTGATAAAGAGGTTCATGATCTGGAACTAGAGTCATGTGGGTTTCTTTGAGATAAATATGAATACACCGAATATTGTTGTTTGAGAAAGGGATTCTTCTCGAATTTTCGCTCTAAGGAATAGAAGCGTTGAAAGGCTGTGTTTTTTGAATCCCGATGATGATTTTTCATTTCATTGAAAGGGAGGTTTACGCAATAACGACCTGTTTCTAATCGTTGAACATTTTTCTGAAAATGTGCTTCACAAGCTACTTCTTCACTTGATTCACTTCACTTCACCTTCGCCCCTATTAGAAGATTGATGTCAGCTGGTTTATAAAACTCTGGATCAGCTAAAACGACACCTTCAGGGATTTTCACCTTATTTTTATCGATGGATAAATTGGGCATTTGATCAGAAATGTCCTTGAAAATTAAGCAGGGTAGATCAATTTCAGCATCTATGTACCTCGATTTGATTTGAGAAACAGTGCTATATTTCATCCTTGAAATAATATTTTGTGCACCCTTGAGTTTAATGTCTAAGCCTTTCTTTTCTAGACGTAGGGATTCAGCACATTTTTCTGTGATGGAATTGCATTGAGAGCCACAATCTACTAGAACGCGGCAAGGCTGAAAGTTACCTTCGCTATTCTGAATTTCAACCATTGCGGTATGACCTGTGAGGTAATTTGATTGTGGCAACTCAAAAATTGTTATGTAGGAGGCTCAGAAATCGAAGGATTTTTCGAACTTTCTGCATTTTGCCATTCAAAATGAAGATGAGTATGATGTTTTCTTTGACATTTTTTGCATGAATTGCTTTTACAATGAATGGTACGATGGAGACCATTTAAGCAATTGTAACAAAGAGGTCTTTTTTGTTTCCGCATATCTATCTTGCGGTGACATTTTTTTGAAAAAATACATGACCATGGCATGTGATTTTCTACACAAATTGGACATTCTTGTTTTGCAGAAGGGTCTTTGAAATCGACCGAAGTTTTCATGTAGGATTGTGGTGGTTTGTAATTAAAATTCGATCTTGTATTTGATTTGGTTGATTTGTTTCTTTGACTTGAACCCGGTTTTTGACTAAAGTGGACCGAATCAATTTCTACGTGTCGCTCGAGAAATGATATCGTGTCATCGAGGGAAGGAATACCTGAGTTTGTAAAAGTTTCTTGCCACCTTTCTTTGGCATAAGAAGTTTACGCGTTGAAAATTCTCTTGAGATGTGTGGAGTTTAAAATAGGGATTTAAAATGACTATCTACTATGGATTTACTGTTATTATACCGTTTTTTAAGAAGTTCCCACGCTATCGTATAGTTTTCAGCAGTAATTTGAAGAGAACTGATTACTTCCCTTGTTTCACCCTTGATATATGCGTTTAAATAGTACAATTTCTGTAAGTTTGGAATTCCGAGGTTTTCATGACACATTGACTTATATGCATTGTAATAGGTGAGCCAAGTGTCATAAGAACCAGAAAATGTGGGAGTTCGAAGCTTGGGAAGTTCAAAGGTCGATGATGGCAAAAATGATGCATTAAGTTGAGGGATGGAAGATGTGGAGCCTGTGAAAGATGTGGAATTTGTTGCAGGTCCTTTTAAATATCTTTTAGCAACTCTACTAATCGAATAAAATCGATTTTCAAATTGTAGCCTCTCTGCCTCATTTTCTTTTTGCTCGGCATCGTTTTTGGCTAAATCATCAATTTTGTCTTGAATTAAGCTAAATTCATCCCGATAAGTTAAATGTTTATTGAATCTGTCTTCTGAATCGCAATATTGAAAATCTGTTTCGTGGTTCACAGATTTTAAGAAATTCTGAAATACAGTTTCCTGATGCTTTACTGACGCACGAAGCTTTTTTAACTTTTCTAAGGGAGTTTCAGACATGATTATCGCGTAATTTTAACTATAAGACACGATTAAAATTTTATGTCGAGTTTGACGCAATTTGGAAGGGAAAATAATGATTTTACAAAGGAGATTGGAACTGTCTTGATTTACTTGAAACGATGAGTAGACTTGAGATGACTCCAGTCGAGGAATATCCTTGGAATGATGTGAGCAGACTCGCGACAATTCCTGTTGATGTATGAGCTGCTGATCTTCTGATGTTGTTGAAATGAGAATATGTTCAAATAAATTCTGGATTTTAAAATCTTTCCAGAAAAATAGTTTCTTTGTCGAGGAACACCTTTTTGACAGTTGACGTCCTCGATGAAAGTAGATACGAACAAGAGCTTGGAAGTTGAACTTCTCTCCTTGTTGCTGGTTTGCTTTCAGTTTCGAATATTGTGCAGTGCTAATTGTTTTCCAAATTATGAGTTTGGAAAGTAACAGTTCCAATTCTAATGATTTTGTATTATCACTTGTGAATATCACTGGTGCACACACAAGTTGATGAATGTCACTTTTGAACTGTAATTGTCACTTTGGAACTGTACTGAAGTTGATATTCACTTGTACGAATTCACTGTCGAGTTTTGAATTCACTGAACGTCGATGAAAGTCAATGTTCTACACGGAATTTTGCGATTATAAAACACGGCCGTTACAACATCCGCGACTCGAAGGACCAAAATGTTTTTGTGTTCTTGAAATAAGAACATATTTGTGATAACAAATTATTTTAAAATTTGTTTTGTGTGTGATTGAAAAATGCAACGTATTGTCCTAACAATTATTTAAAAGAATTATTTAAAATACAAGAAGAAGTTCGCGCTCTCGCTCAGAAGTTTACAGTTCGGAAGCCGAAACGTATCTAAACTAAGTTGAAGTTCGTCAGAAGTACATTCAAAGAGAGTTTGAGTTTTTACAGAGAGGGGAGTTGATTCCTATTGGTGAAAACTGGGAAAAACCCGAAAACAATGTGATAGCCTCGTGGCTGTACTTGAGTTTTTCTGATGGTCAGTTATAAAACCATTTACAGAGGGTCGAAGACTAAATCCTTAACCATTACGGCAGAAGCACGTCTGAGCAATAAGCATAAAAACATAAAAAGATTTACAAACTTGTCGAGGCTTAAAATTATAAATGTATAAAAAATCCAGAATCAGCTGCTTAGCTATAAAATTTAAGACCTTAGGCAGGCTAGAAAATCTTCTACACATTTGATTTTAAGCAGACGTTTTTTATAATACAGCTTTGGAAATAAAGTAAAAATGATGAAATATAACAAAAATTGTTTCGATGTAACACTCGTGAAATTGTCGCCTCTCCCCATGTCACGTATACTATTTTTCATAATATCAATTGAAAATGCGACTTTCGATGCCTTCTGTTCAGTTGTTTTTTTTTACTTTCAACTCTAGGGTTGAAACTGCCTCTTTCAACCCGCTATAAAGGCATCAAAAATCGAATTTTCTATTTTGATGTTATCAAAATTCTCTTTTTTTATTTTATTTTATAACGTTGAGTTTTATTTGGGGTTAGGCCCCTCTATCTAATCCTTCGGACGCTTCAGTCTAGCTAGGGTTTCTTTTTAGGATTTAATAAATAAAACTACTGCAACAAATTATTTGAAAGAAAGAATTAACAAAATGAATATTTATTCACCTATAAGCTACATCTCTAAGTTTATCTACCAACTGTGTGAATTTAATTACTAGAAAAGGTGTGTGAGTTCAAGTAGAATCAATATATAATTCACGTGTGACTTTGTTGCGGTGTGTGAGAGAGAGAGCGAGTCGTTACGAGAGTGCTTGTGTATCTAAACCGGTACCTACAAAAATAATAACGAGACGGAATATTATTTATGGTCCCGTACGTCACATATCATCGGCGGTCGGAACGGACTTTGTCTTCTGAACCCTTCTCTCTCGTTAAGGGGTTACACCACCATGAGATTTTCAAAAAATGGATTTTTTTTCTTGTTTAGATAAATTGTTTATACTTTCAAGAATATTTTAAGCGTTCAATCATTTCAAAATTTAAACTATTTCCGAAGTTACAGCAATTAGAAGTGAACGCGTCACTGAAACTCAGGTTCCGCTCGGACCCACAGTGGGGCCATAAATAGTTTCGTGGGAAAATTTATACTGTGAAGCCATTTCTGAACCGATTTGAACGTTTTTTTCAAAATGAAAGCTAATCAGATTCCACGCAAAAATTTTGATCCAGATTTTCAAGAAAAAATTTTATATAATTTTTTTTACTTAATATCAAAAATGAAAAAAAAGAATTTTTTCTTTTGAAGAGTACCGCATTTCGAAAAATACTTGGATTCAATCCCAAATACTTAGAAGAAATGAAGCACCTATCCGGGAAAGTTAGCAATTGCTTAAAAATTTATTGAATTTTTTATAAACAAATAAGTGAGTGAAAATGGATTCAAGGGGATTGACAGCGATTCATCGATTGATTCGCACTAAATACGAATAATTTATAGATAAAAACCGTTTTTTAACTAAATTCATGAAAAACAATAAACAATTTGTTACTTTATAAACAAATTTTATAAACAATTTTATAAACAATTCGTCCGCAATATTGGATCCGCCATTTTTTTTTAATTTTGACTTCGGATTCGTGATCAGCGACTTCAAAAACCCCTTTATACCAATTTTGAAAATAATCATAAATTTATTTAGCATAGTCGTCCGCCATATTGGATCCGCCATTTGGTTTTTTAAATTTTGACTCCGGATTCGTAATCAGCGACTTCAAAAACCCTTTTATACCAATTTTGAAAATAATCAAAAATTTATTTAGCATATTCGTCCGCCATTTTGGATTCGCCATTTTTTTTGTTGAAATTTTTGACATCGGATTCGTAATCAGCGACCTCAAAAACCAGTGAATAACAGAATTTGGCCCATTTTATGTTCTAGCCAGCTTTTCGCGATCGGGTCTCATTCGTGCCGTACTGTTTTTTCTTTCGCAATTTTCTCGAAACTACTTTGTTCAAACTGGTGTACATGATATCTCAAGATCTACTCAACCGATTTTATTAAAATTTTAAACACATGTTCATAAGTTAGGAATTTTTTAAGCTCAAAATTTCTATAAAAATTAGAAATTTTTTTTTAAACAGCTGTCATTTCTACAAAAAATTTTTTTATTTTTTTTTCCTACCTCACACGATAGCGATTACATTTCTAAATAAGCAAAAAAAATTTTTTTTTCTAACAATGCCTTATTGAGAAACTAGGTACACCATCAACAAGGATTTTCAGAAAAGGGTCCTACTCATTGGCTTACATCTCCGCCATTTAAAAATTTTTTAAATTTGTCATTAATTCAAATTATACATAAATGTACTATGTATATATGTATAATAACAATTATTTTAAATAATTTATGACTGCGTCAAGAAAAATGCTTATTTTGATACCTATTTTCCCACGCGCCAGGGTGGTGTAACCCCTTAAGAGGGCTGGGTACAGGGCCTTTTTTAAAGGTTTCGTTAAATTTTGTTTTGTCCCAAATTATAATGTAAAATGCGAGTTATTTGGTATGCTTGGATTCATAAAAGAATAATCTAGGTTTCTGCGTATTCAAATTTGAAAAAATATATTTTATATTAAAAATATGAGTGTTCAAAGTTAATCTACTTTTGAAGACAAATTTCTCGAATTGTTATGCATATTTCAATAATTTAAGTACGCAGAAACATAGATTGATTCTTTACAAACAAGCTACTATATTTAGAATAAAGATTGCCTTTTTTTCGCATGTACTCTTTATTCCCGAAAATATTCTTGCGCTGATTGACTGTTGAAAATTTTTTTTTCACTTAAAAACTCCTCCCTTGGAGGCGTGCTTATCATACATCTGTCTCTCTCGCACACTCAGCTCGGAGTTCCCACGAGTGTACCCAGCCCTCTTAACGTAACATCGATCAAGCGTTGCGTGCTGTTTAAGGGCGATGGAATTTGAAAGAAAAAATTGACAACAAACTGTCAAAAACTGTCAAAATCTGTGGAAAAATACTAATGTTATCACTAGAATTTGGTATTGGGTTTTTGAAGAGAGAGAAGGGCAAATTCATCGATTTTTGGTAGCACACTGTGGGAAGAAAAGGTGTAGAACATTTTAAGACTCATCAGTTTTTCGATAAAAATATATTAGGCGATGGAGGTGAATAAAAATGCGCCGATAATGGCGGATATTTTGACAGCACCACAAGAAAATTATAGATTAAGGGGTCTACCCATTTTAGACGCGCAAAAATAAGACTTTTTTCAAGAATGTTTTTCATAATTTTAAATTAAAGATATTGGTACATAAGATGTTATTAGTAAGGGGCCACTATGGACCGTCACCCCCTCCACTTTCCCATCCTCCCCTGCACCGCACTATGGCGCCAACCCCCTCGCCTATATCTATGAGCCACCATGGACAGCGTCCCCCCTCTGCACCGCACTATGACGTCAGCCCCCTTGCCTGTATCTATGGGGAA
>CAJFCO010017692.1:20604-33713 GCA_904066015.1 Synergus gifuensis | reverse complement strand
CAAAGGAGTAGTGTCACAAGTCTTCAGACGATTTTCAAAAACAGATGGATCAACTAATACAGTCATGTATTGATATCCAGCGATAAGCAAACCAGTTTTAACCATGCATAACTCTAGAGACTCGTTCGTTCACTATACAAGCGTGAAAATAAAAAAATTTTTTGTTGCTACTACATTCGAGTTCATTTAAATAATTTTTTTATGGAAGGATTTATCATCTCAAGAACAAAAGACGCTTTTAAAGAGCCAATAAAGTCTGAAGAAATTGGAGTTTCAAGAGTTGTAGAAATGCCATACATTGATGATACACCTACAAGAATTTTTAGCATTAAAAGAATCCGCAGAAAGTGCATTTTTTCTAGATGTAGCAGGGAAAAAATATATTCTTAGCTTATTGGATTTATAGAAATGTCAATGTAAAACTGTAGAAATGAAAAGAATGACAAATTTAAGAATTTTATATTTTGCTTATATATTTATAAATGTTATAAATTGTTATATTTTGCTTAACTTTTGTTTAACTGAATAAATAAATAAGTTTTTTCACTCATGACTGGCAGCTGCTTCTCTTATTTTTCTGCCACCTTCTCGATCTGATGCACCAATTAGCCATCGACTTATTCTTTTTCCAATCTCCTTGTTCGTTTCCTCATCAAAACCGGGATGAAATTTAATTTTTATGGGACCCAGGACTACGCAAGACCCTAGATATTTGGTAAGTTGTTTCTATATCGTACAAAAAACATTTTCTTAAAATATATACAGTCACAGGGCCGCACTTAGAATCATTTTGAAAAATTTCTATTTCACGGGTTTCAAAGTCCGCGTTTATCCAACGCCATTAAGAATAATTTGCTTTTCAAAATCAATTTCTTTAACTTCTTCTTGATTTTGTTCGATATCAAATAATTCAATTTTTGTTATTTTTGTATTATGTGTTAAAAGTAATTCATAATGAACATTTCCGTTATTATAATTTGAACTTTTTTTCGCCGTCATATTTTAAATTAAAGCTGATGGAATTTGAAAAACATTCATGTAGAAAAATTTAGATTCCAGGGGCGCAACAAGCACAGGGTTTTGGGTGTCAAGACGTCCAGACAGTAATTCGAGTACACCTACTTGCAATATGCGTGGGTGTCAAAATTATTACATGAATAATAAAATTCCACACTAAACGCACTTTTTGAGGGTTTGAATTCCTTTTTTTTTTTCTTTTTTTTTTATTTAGTTTTAATGTGTAAGGTGGCTCCCGACACCCACAGTTTTGAGACCCTTGCTGCGCGCCTGTCTAATTCTATCAACTTTTATCACAGTAAACCCCCGGATATTAAATCGTTGCAGATCACTTTGATTATCAAATTGAGATCAAAATGATCCACTTTTGCAGATCAAATCAATAATTTGTGTACAACTTCATTCGCATCATCAGAATTAATCTGAACTTTAAATCTGAATTATTCCGGGCAATACGAATCAATCAGAATGAATCCGGTCAATCCGAATAAATCCGAATACTCAATCCGAATGAATCGGAATTTATCCGAATTTTCTGGATAATTTCTGGATATTTCTATACAAAAAAGATCAAATATTGTTGAAGTTCACCTAATTTGAAACATTTGAGGTTATGTTTGTATTTTCTCAACGGATATGGATATTTCTATAAAAAAAAAACATCAAATTTTGATGAAAGTTCAAAAAATTTCAAATATTGAGGTTATATTTAGGTTTTCTCAGCGGAAATCGATATTTCTATACAAAAAACATCAAATATTGATGAAGTTCAACAAATTTCAAATATTTGAGGTTATGTTTAGGTTTTCTCAGCGGAAATAGATATTTCTCTACAAAAACATCCAAATTGATGAAGTTCACCTAATGTGAAATATTTGAGGTTATGTTTGTGTTTTCTCAACGGAAGTGAATAGAAAAAACATCAAATATTGGTGAAGTTCACTTAATTTGAAACATTTGAGGATACGTTTGTATTTTCTCAACGGAAATGGATATTTCTATACAAAAAAACATCCAATTTTGATGAAGTTCAACAAAGTTCAAATATTGAGGTTATGTTTGGATTCTCTCAGCGGAAATGGATATTTCTCTTAAAAAAAACATCAAATATTGGTGAAGTTCACTTAATTTGAAATATTTGAGGATACGTTTGTATTTTCTCAACGGAAATGGATATTTCTCTACAAAAAACATCCAATTTTGATGAAGTTCAACAAAGTTCAAATATTGAGGTTATGTTTTGGTTCTCTCAGCGGAAATAGATATTTCTGTAAAAAAAAAACATCAAATATTGATGAAATTCACCTAATTCGAAATATTTGAGGTTATGTTCGAGTTTTCTCAACGGAAATGGATATTTCTATACAAAAAACATCAAACATTGATGAAGTTCAACAAATTTCAAATATTTGAGGTTATGTTTGTGTTTTCACAGCGGAAATTAATATTTCTCTACAAACACATTAAATATTTATAACTAGATAGCCTTTAACATTATCTGATGATTTTTCTATAGATATATCCATATCCGCTGTGAAAACCCAAAAATAACCTCAAATATATTAAATTTGTTGAATCCATTTCCGTTAAGAAAACCCAAACATAACCTCAAATATTTCAAATTAAGTAAACTTCATATTTGATGTTTTTTGTACAGAAGTATTCATTTCCGTTGAAAAAAGTCAAACATAACCTTAAAGATTTTTCAAATGAGGTGAACTTCATCAATATTTAATGTTTTATGTGGAGAAATATCCATTGCCGCTAAAAAAAACCCAAACATAACCTAAAATATTTCATATTAGGTGAACTTCACCAAAGTTCGGATTAATTCTGATTAATTCGGATTGGTAGATTCACTCGGATTAAAGGTTCGGAATGAAACTGTTTGGTACGGATCAAATTCCGGAATGATTCTGAAAATTTCAGATTGATTCGGCATGAATTTTAATCCGAAGCTTTCCTTAGGGTTGCACTTACCATAAGTCCGATTGCTAAATATCACAGTTACTATAAGGTTACGAATTCAGAGTTCGTACCCTCTGAAGTTAATAGTTTCGGTAGATAATTGATCTCCAAAATCGGATCATTTTGACCCCAATTGTCGGATCAATGAAAAAATCTTGAAATAGATATCAAAGCGTTGCATAGCATTTTGATCCAATTTCGAGATCAAATTGCTGAACTGGGGTTTACTGTGATTCAAATGGATATTCGCTAGGGCTTTTAATGGCAAAAGAGGGGAAATTTAAAGTTTTTTGAAAGCAAAAAAAAGGAAAGAAGAAATGAATAAAGGGCTGTGACTCACCAGTTTTTCGAAAAATTACTTTTGTAGTTTCCCAAGAGAGCACGTGATTATTCCATGCTAAAAACGGCGGACATTTTAACTCGCATGATGACTTCGAGATACATACGGGCATTTCTCCAAATCTTTCATTTTTGACATTTAAAACAAAAAAAAATTTAGTGACACAGTCCTCAAACCGATCTTATCCTCTTCTGTAGGCTCTAAAATGGGAGGAAAAATTGTGGAAACTCAGTTTTCGAGCTCGGTACGTAAGAAAAAGCGATAACAAAATAAATTAAAAAGGTTGTTAACTGTTTACTTTATTAAATGCATTTTACGACTGATATAAGTATTCATATAAACAGCGCGACGATAGAAAAGAGAAATACCGTTTTTTTACGTAGTCCTTTTTGATTTCACAGAAAAAAGCAAATGTAATATTTACCTCGATTTCAGGGTAAATATTATAGTACTTGTAACAAAAAATATCCTCAGATCAGAGGTGAACATGTCAACTTATTGTACCTTCTTTTTTTTCAATACGAAAAAATTAAATTTTATCCACAATAAGAGAAGAAATAGTTTTGACTTCTCAGAATTATCGCCTTGAAAACTCATTCGGACCAGTGTTCTCAGATCGTGGGATTTTTCGGCCCCCACCACACGACCCATGAGCTCATGCTTTCTTTCTCTATCAATAGGTTCGTGACTGTTGCTAGAGGGAGAAAGCATAAGCTGGTGGGTCGTGTGGTGGGGGCCGAAAAATCCCACAATCTGAGAACACTGATTCGGACTTCGTTTACGTACTTACCGATTTACCAACATATTATAAAAGTGTACACTGAAAGAAATTTAATATCGAAACTTGCTATTTCAATATTCATAATTGAAAAAGACGATTACGATTTGGGGAAATCGTGTAAATATACAAATTATTGTTAGCACACTTACGACTCTAAAATTCTTGAATACAAGAATTGGTATATTCAATAGCAAAGATTGATATTTTACGTATTACGAACGTAGAATGATAAAAGTTGATAATGATATTATCTAATAATATAAAAGCATTTACAGAAATTACCAGCTTGAGTTACATATGTTAATAGAAATATTCTACAAATTAATATAGACGCTAACAAAAATTGTAAGCTTCAGTTGAGGAAATTGTAAGTCACGATATTAAAAAAACCGAATAGCCCCGATAATCTCCCGAGGTCAGCCGAATTCGCCGACCGTAGCGCTCGCGATGTAAATCGAAGTTTCGGAGAACTTTTTGTTTCCTGCTAAGCACCAGAGTAAGCACCATGCCGTTTCTCACAAGTGCAAACATTTTCACCAATTACTATATAAGGAATCTTCAAACCTCTTCTATCAGCGTAATTTACTTGCGATTTGCGATGCGTGTGTTTTATATTTATGTGTGCGTAATATGTATATAAGTTAAGGTTGAAGTTAATATAAGTTACCTCTGCGAATTTATGTTATAATGTGTGCATTTATGTGTGTTATAATTGTGCAGTGTGAATTGACGGAAATTCACGACGGGTTACCAATTTATTCTTTCTCTTTTCGTGTTTTCGTCTATCTTATTCATTTCGCATGACTTATAATTTTTAGTATAGTCTTTAGCAAAATTTCAGAATCCTTTATATTAATTTCTGATATAAACACCCGATTTCCCTAAATCGTAAAAGATTATACTAAATTGTAATATCGATTTTAACGTATTATGTTATAAAATTTCTTTCAGTGTAGAAGAACAGTTTTCCAACATAAAATTCCATCTATCTATCGATAAATAAGTGTTGTGACATGTATTTGTAATTCGCGGTATAATTGAACTTTGCGAAAAGAGCAACAGTTCTTATTGGCCTATCACCTATCATTAATTACGTATCAATATTCGTGGGGACAAATCGAGCTCGGTGGGGATAAGCTTGCGAGCTAACACAAAGAGTCAGAATCGTTTAAATTTCTCACGTGGAAACATATTTTCCACGATGTTCGCCACGTTTGACGCCAAGACGAAAGAGCTCAAAGGTACGGATTTGTCTAACACGAAAAGTGATAACTTGTTTTTCATTGATTAAACAAAGGTGATAGTGCTAGTAAGAATTGTGTCTTTTCATCTGTTGCAGCGTGGCTGTTTGTTTTGGATTGTTTTGAATTATGGATAAGTGTCTTGCATTATATTGAATCCTGCCTACTATTTTGCTTTTTGTTATGCTACTTTGACGAATTTCTCTGGATCTTGATCCTAATGATCAGAAATTCTGGGATCAAGGAGATATTTTATGAGGAGGATGCCCGGATTTTATTGAAGGTGATTCTGATTATTGACGATGTCAGGAATTATTTTATATCTGTGCTCGTGATTTATTTTGAGAGAATCTTCTCTTTATTTGCAATTTGTTTGTATCAGATCTCGATTGAGATAGATGTTTTATGTATATTCACCGTATAATTTTTGAATTCTATTTATATCAAACATGTTTATCTATTCGCTAAGTTGCTAATTGTGAATATTGCTTATTTCATGCGAATATTACTTGCCATGTGAATTTCTGTTTTATTCTTGTACTTTATTTTGACTATTAATGAAGCGTAACGGTTTCCGTCAATTTATAGCCTTATTAATGTGATTCTATTATTGATTTTTATTATTGTTTTTGACTGAATATACTAATATTATTATTAAATGTACGTTTCGCTCATCTCAATCTACCTGCCTTTCGCCTACACGGAAAAAATTAATCTCTTAAAAAGACAAACAGTGAGTGTCTTAATCTGGGATACGAGAGGAAGTCACTTAATATTTAGAAACCTCATTCTTCAAGAAAATAAGAAAAGATTATATAAAAAGTATGTTACATTTCAACAGAATATAGGAAAGAGTGATAGAAAATGTCTAACACGCAGAAGTCGAAACTTTAAGAGATAGTCACTGAAAATGTAAACAGACAGGGTTCGAGATTTTAAGAAACTGTTTCTGAAACTGCAAAGTCAGGGTTAGAGATTTTAACAAACTGTGTCTGAAAACTCTAAAACAGAGTTCGAAACTTTAAGAGGTAGTATCTGAAAATGAAATGTTGATTTTTAATGAAAAAAAAAAATATTTTTATTATTATTATACATTATTAATTTTTATGCTTATTAATACACACAATTTAACAATTGAATACTTATACATATAATTGATATCCTTAAACATTATTTAAAATCGCACTCGCTGAGGATTCGAACCCTGTACTTAAAAGTAACCTACCTATTATTTTAAAACTAACTATACGCATAATACTACGCGGCTAACGATACGCTTGAAGGACACACGCAAAACTTCGGCCTAGCTTTTTCAGATGTTGAATTGATCAGGGCCGGTACGTTGTAAATTTCCCCCGGTCGGCCTCTATAATGTAAATCGGCCCTGGAATTGATTGAAAATTTTGCTGTTGATATTTTATAAATTAAAATATAATGATTCTGAATTAATTTTAATCAAACTTTTGTTCTTAAATAATTTATTTTTCAACTTAAATTTCTATAAGTTTAAAATTTTTATTCTGAAATATTTTGACTTTCATCGATTTGAAATAATAATAATTAAAATTATCTACAGCTTTAATTTATAATCCTAAAACTCTTTCAATTTATAATTGTTCTATTTCAAACATTTAAAAATGGGCAACTATTAAGGTTTTCAATTTCAAGTAAAGTTTTAAAATTTGAAGATTTCAATTCAACATCTTGAAAACTTAAAATTTTTAGTACTGAAGGCTGAAACTGGAAATTATTAAATATTATTTTTTTAACTAATAATTTGTTATAATATGAGTTTTTTAATTAATATTTATAATATTTTATAACTAATATTTTTTAAGATTAAAAAAAAGAAAAATTTTATCATAAAACGAATTATATTTTAATTATAAAAATAAATAGTACATATGTTATACATAATATACACGTTACATCCAGTTCTTTGATATATAGTAGTACCCATCGCCTAATTTGTTTCTGCTGGTAATAGTTACGCCAGAAACAATCTTTTCGTAATTTAACAGACAATATATGTAATTATACTCATTGAAGACTTTGTAGGCTTGTAAGTGCTCGACAAAGATGCAATCGTTTAATTTTTTACAAATAATTGTAAATTCCCGCTCTACAAGTATAGTGTGAACAACAAAAAATTCGGGACCTTCTTCAGAAAAAGTCGTGACAACGCTATTAGATTTAATTTTGTAACCTAAATATTCTACCCAATTTGTGAGACAAACGCTTTCCTTCCCAAATAAAGGAATTAGCATAGTAATAAATTCTTTAGCATCTGATAAATCGCAAATTTTAATTACTTTCGTAGGACCAGTTGTGAAAGGATTATAGGTTCCATTTTCATTTAAAAATCGATAGTTAAGCATCAGCTGGTGTTTAATAGCTATTGTACGACATACATTTTTTCTACAGATTGAGATATGAGAAGTTACTTTTCCTTCCCTATGTTTCCTTTCATACCTGTCACAACTGATTCTGGAAAGTGGTCCAACAGCCTTCATAATACGTACGACCATAGTGTATTAAAAAATGGTGTTTCGGTTTTAATTGGTTTGGAAATAGTTCAGAATGTAAACTTAAATACTCAGTAACTTCAGTGTCAAGCCATCCATAAGTTGTATTATGAATCACCTTACTAAACACAATTTCGACAATTGTTCTTAATCTTTTAAATAATTCCCAATATATTTTTTCTTCTGGAATAAATGGTCCTAGAATTAAAAATATACCTCTGAACAAATTCAACATTTCTGCCGGCGACATTATCAAGCATTTTTTTCTAATTTGAATCTCAGAAATTGCTAAAGGTTTGTTAATGTTATCATTTTCACCGTACTCGAATCCGGGCAACCTTAAATTCAATTCTTTCAGCGCAGATAACTTGTCTACAAATATTAATTGATTTAAAACGAGTGGTATATCATAACGTAAGACCCCTTCTTGTAGGTCGTGTTGAGGATCAATTGCTAAGTTTTTTGTAACGTGAAAATTGTCAATTTCATTGAATATACAAGTTTCCTTAATGCTTGATATTGAAATATTTTGTTCTTGTAAAAGAGAATCGTAATTTTCTACATTTCGTAATACGCAATCACGTTCGTTAAAAATCGTTTGAATATTTACATGATGTGTTAAGCAAAATCTACAAAAAAAGTTAGCTGAAAAATTTTCGACGAATCCGAGAATTGAATGGAGACCCAAGTTATCACCGTCAATTAAAGCAAGAACAAAATAAATTTGCTTTTTCTCATTCTCGATTGTAACCGAAATACCTTCGCGCTGAAGAAATTGAATTTCTTCAATAGCTCTAGAGAAGACAATTTTATTCGTAAATTGTACGCGATGTTTTGTATTGAATTCCTATTCTAAAAAGGACATGAATTTCCGCTAACTTCATAGCGTTACCTTTACATGCATTTCCTGCATAAACACTGGTTACGCATGAAGTGAGCGTCAAGTCGTGAGTATTCTCGACTTGGCGCGAGGATTTAAATTTTCATTTCACTTTCTATAAACGAAACACGCGCGCTCAAGCGCGCGCCTAATCTCGTAAAATAAAAAGAAAAATGTTTTCGAGTTTCGACTGAAATTCTGGAGGTAATATTGGACAACTTAAGTACACTGCGCCGCACTTAGAGACACCTTTATGACTGCCGAGTGGGTTGTTTGTTTCATAATCGTCAAACGCCATTATTAAAGGAAACACGATTTTACCATCATAATTTTTAATTTTTTCTTTCCATTAATAACCTTGGATAAAATTGCTTATTATTTTCGAATGCTTTTGAATGTCTTCTAAGTAATTTAAAGTACTTTTGAGAATTCCAGGCAATTCAAAAAAATTTTTAAGTACAGACCTTATGGGTACGACTTGAGCAACAATGTCCTTATGAACAGATTTTTTTTCACCAGCTTTTTCGACGATAACTTTAACTTCCCCAAGTTTATGGTTTTCCGGTAGGATAAAAGTCTGATGTTTTTTAAAGTGTTCGAAACGTAGAAATTCTGTATTAAGTTGTTTAAAAGGCGTTGAAAATTGTTGTAAAATTTCTTTGATTTCGTCGCCCGTAAGTGAATCTTTACCCGTTTCGAAAAGAGTCTTTTGTACTTTATTTTGAATAGACTGAATGTTCCTTTCTGAAAAATTAGAAATATCGCGTATTATATCGTCAACTCGGCTTCTACTGACATCAGGAAACTTGTATAACTTAGCGATAAAACGACAAGTTTCATCCGAAATCGAACACGAAACTTTAACATCTGATGAATTGAAGGTTGCCACGGTTAAATTCTGATTTTGGAGAAATGCTTCATCAAACATTTCTTCAGACTCATCTGAATCACTTTCAGAATTCGAACATTCTAAAGGCTCGCTTTCAAGTCCAGTTGAAGTTTCTAGAAAATGGAACACAATTTCCGCATTTTTAAAATTAGGTTCAAGACTACGTACTGAGGAAGAAATATGTTTAGTACGTATATGTTTTTTATAGGAATCGAAAGACGAGTAGCTATTACGACAGTCACACTCCATGCATATAAAATATTTTGAAGTTTTGTGAGCTAGTTCAACATGAAGAATCAAATTTTTCTTAGAGTGAAAGCATAAGTTGCAACCAAAGCAACGGAACATTTTTTTAGATTTAAAAACACAATTTTTCAAAGAATAAGGAGATTACTTAGGATCTGTCCATTAAGATCTTTTCTATCTGTTTTTCTACAGTCTTAACTTTTATATTCAATTTTTCACCGGGTATTTTTATGTCAAATATGCAACGTTGTAGAAATAACCATAGATTTTTTGATTGATGAGGATATTCACAATCAAGAGCAAAGAAAGATTGAAAATTTAAGCTTATTGCTCCCAAAAAAGAATTACTTTCGTACCATATGTTGTTAATAACAACATAATATTGCTCTATGTGGAACAAAGACCCAACGATTACGGTGACAGGTTGTAGAGTAAGGTTTTTCTCATAAAACACTGTCTTCAAGTTGTCAAGTCTTGCATCTTCTTCATTTGCTATCTGAAAATACATTAAATGTGATTAAAATAAGGTTATTTAAAACAGACTGCTAATTATAAAAAAAAACTCAAGTTATGTAAAAAATTCTTACCGGTATCACAATCATGTACGTTTCACGCTTTTCGCTACCTACTAATTGTGCCGAGTTTTCAGGAACATTTTTCTTCTCAACAATCGATGGACTTCGATTTTCGTTATTTTCCGAAGATCGTTTTCTTTTTCCTTTCCCCTTGGAATCCAAATTTGGAAAAATATTTATCAATAAATAAAAAATGATGGCATCTTGATCAACTGTGGAAACGTATACATGTATATATATTCTGCATATAAATAATATTATTGAATATGATTATTTTTATGTTTTTCAATGACGTAATTGTAGAGTCGGGAGTAATTCTAAATACTTTTTTTCTTCCTTTGGTAGGTTGGATACTATTAGTAGTTTTAATAAGTAGTCTTTAATTTTTGCCCACTTTTCAAGTAAACAATTTTCTTTGCCCTCGTGTTGCAATTTAAAGTCTAGTTCAATCTGTACAATAAATGCAATTGAAGTAGATATTTCTTACCATATAATAGATTTTAAATTACAAATAGATAAAAATCATACCAATTCACGTCCTAGCTGTTCTCGTAGAGGTTTAAATAGACAGTTTTCCTTTCAATCTGCAAAATATTTTTTCTGCTCTCGTACGTTTCGATCCAATATCTTTTCACCACCTCGGGATCTTCGGAATGAATTTGGAGATAGTTTATTTTATCTTGTACGGAATCTTTAAACAAAAGAATAATACAAATACTAAATAGAATATTATAAAATAATACAATAAATACTGTATTATGTTTCTCAATAACTTATTACAAATTAATTGAAGTTTCATAAAATATTTTTACCAGGAAACACACAACTTGGTCTTTCAGAAATTGGTTGTTCACTTTCAGATTTTCTTGCATCAGCTGGTTTGAGAATTTTGTCTGCTCTTAATCGTCCCTTAACGTAGTCGAAGTGACTTTTTAATTTTCCACTAGCATTGATATGGATTTTATTTTCAATGAAAAACGGAGCGAAATACGTGCCGGAGTTTTCACCCGGAAAAACACGTTCTATTACTTGAGCATACTTCAAAAACTCTTCTTTATCATACCTATAGACGAAAAAAATATATTTAATCTATTCATAATAGAAACATCGAAATTTCTTTTCTCATAATTTACTAATTTTTCTAATATTTTATAATTTTTATTTTTTTTTAAGCTTTTTAACTTTAAATATTTTAAACATTTTAAACCTACTTCCAATCTTCTAGAGGCACTCCATTGTACTTTTCTAAAAGCTCAGCTTTCTTTTTGTCAATAAATTTATGGACTAGGATTTTCCTTCCCTTGTCTGTCAAAAATCCATTAGTTTGAAACGCTTGGAATACTAACTTCACATCATTATTTCTACCAACCAGTTGTTGTGAAACCTAACACAATACAATGAACGTTTTACAACTTGCACTTCATTACATTAATTTTTTAAACAGCAAAATTTTTTGAGAATTAAAACGATTCATTGATGTTCATTTTTGAAACAGCAAAATTTTTTCAGAACTCAACGATTTATTCTTCGTTTTTATTGATTTGCAAATAACTCAATTATAAGGGCATACAAATAAATATTTTGTGTTGAAACTTTGGGAAACGCAAGAAAATATTAAAACGGAGTGTTATTGACTCCTTTTATTGCGTAATGAAAAAATGTTTTATTTTGTTAAAATCGGTAAAGGTTTGAGATTAGGTTCACCTAACCTCAAAGTGTTAAATTTTATTAAAACGAAACTTTTTTCATTTTCAAACTAGGAGTCAAAAACCTCTGTTTTAATGTTTTCTAACGTTTCTTATAGTTTCATGGCAAAATTTTTCTGGCCTTTTAATTGATTTACATGAAAATCAATAAAATCTAAACAATTTTTAAATATTATATATCCATAAACCACTTTTAAAACCTAAAGGAATATTATACACGATTTACAATTGATACTTTATTATAATTTTTGTTGTAAAAATAGTAAAATTTTTAGTTGTAAACATATACCAGAAAATCTGGAGAAAAAGCCCAATGAGCAGTTTGGTTGTTTGTATTTGGAGTTGTTTGACTTGTAGAGTTTCCTGAGTTATCTGATTCAACCGCAGGTGCAGGATCTCGAGGTGCTCCTAGAATCTCAATGATGTCATTTTTCTCCCTCCAAATATTGTGCTCAATTATGGCATTTTCCAAATCCTGGACTAGCAGTGGACTTCCTTGATTTATAGGCAGTAAATCGTTCTGTCAACATTTACTTATTTTTATTAATCATTTAAAACAGGTTCACCTTTTCTCTAGTCAATGATTAAATTTTAAAAATATTTTTAAAGTTCCTTACCTGTGTTTCTCTATCGTCCATTTTAGCCTATAAAAGATTTAAAAATAAGAAAAAGAGTGCAATTTATTATAGAAATATTCAAAAGCACAGCAAAACAAACCTAACCTCTATTTCTGTTATATATTAAAACTATATATTAAATATATTGATAGGACTATGAATATACTGTTATACTAAGAGATTATATTATGAAATTTATTGAACGAAGATTAATAATATACTTACGAACAGAATAGATATTATATCACGATGATTCGATGAAAGAACTCATAAAATGGATGAAAGGCGTAAAACGAACAATAACACTAGCAGACACTATAGTAA
>CAJFCO010017691.1:8309-18738 GCA_904066015.1 Synergus gifuensis | reverse complement strand
ACGCAAGGAATCTATGAATGATAAGGTCGAATGATTCTTTGTTTCGAGAAAAAAGAATTACATATATTTTTAAATATTTAGGAAAATCGTTAATGCTTTCTCTACGAGGAAGCAAATTCATTTGCAACTTCATCATAATAAGGAAGCAAAGTGCTCAAAAAATGAGCACAAAAAATATAAATATAGTTAAATGGAACACCCGGGATCGAATTCACAGCTAGTTTTCATGGTTTCATCATGAAAATCAGAGGTTTATGCTATTCAGAAGTCCACCTCAAAAATGATTTATTTATTTTATTATTTTTATTTATTTTGACGTATTGACACGTGGATTAGGCCTACTGGGGATACCACTAAAAAAATGCGCCTTATGATGCTTTTTACCTCTAGGGTGGTGTGGAAAAGAGTGTACAATAACATTTTAAGTAAAATTTCAAATATCACTGAACTACACGGAGAAAGAATGTTTAGTAGATCTCACTGTAGAATAGTATATGACGCTAAAGCTGGCGGCCAGGTTCTAGCGGCCAGGGAAATATTCTCGGAAATATTTCCATGTACAGTGCTCGTCATGTATGCCTTAACATTTATCACTAAGATTTTGCATTGAATGTATGCAAAAATCTAGTGACAAATGAAAAATACAAATACAAATACTGTACAGTATTCGTCATGTATAATATGAATAAATATAAATATAAATAAAAAATAAAATAAATATAAATATAAATAAAAAAATATAAATATTTTTTCTCTCTATGGCGCTAATCTTTTTTCAAATATAAAACTGCATACAGAGGGAAAAAATATTTCATTTGGATATTTTTTGCATAAAACGAAGTATTCAAATTCTAACTTGAAAATTGAAGATTTTCATTTTTCTGGAAAAATATTTGAATTAGATATTTGCTCGCTCTGTACGCATAATTAAAGTTAAAAATTGATTAATTCTACAGAGAGAAAAAATTTCAATTTAATATTTGTTGAGTAAAATGAAGAAATCGAATTTTTAGATTAAAACTTGGCTCCAACACCCTTCATGTTATGTAGAAATAATTTTGTGTAGAAATTTGTAAATAGTTAAAAAAAATTATTAAAAACTCTAAATATAGATTCTGCAAATGGCAGATTTTAATTACTTTTTTAGAGAAGTTCGTAATTTTCTACAAAAATCGATTTCAAACTATGAGATACTAAAACTTTTTTTTTGGCGTAAATTTTCCCATTTATTAATGTTGTGTAGAAATTTATATATTCTTAAGAAAAAACATGCCAAACTACAATTAGCTTTGATAATATATAATGATATATATTATATGTATTATAATGGTTTATTTAGCATTATAATTGAATCTAGTTGATCTAATAAATTTAATGAATTTTTAAAAGCCGTTTGAGCACCAGCTCATTTTACTCAAAATGAGCAAAAGTAATATATTGATCTTTAATCTACTCAAGTGCATAACCCTGCTAGCACAGTACCGCGGAGAGGGCGGGGTAAGAGAATTTCACTGAAATCACTGATTTAAACAAAAGAAAGCAATAGAATTTATTTCACAGACAAATTCTCTAAATCACAACGAGGTTATCAATCTTTGATTATAAAGGTTAATTGAAGGTTAAACTGACAAGCACTTCAAATAGGATTCGAACAATTCAAACATTATCAATAACGAATTGTTGCTGCGAATGGCCAACCATTTGGCGATCAGAAATTATAAATTTTACACAATAGTTCAACACAATTTCGTTATTGAGTGATTTACAAAAATTCAATTAAATCAAATCTATGGAAGAGAGAGAATGAGAAGCGTTACCTGCGATCACCCTACTGGCGAATATGCGGCGCCTGCCGCGAAACTGGCCTCTGCCAGAACCAGACATTTCAAAGTCTTCGTCGTCCAAATTATAAAATAAAAACCAGGCTAATTAGCCGAATCCAAATCTCAATTCCAAATAACAAATCCAATTCAAATCAACTGGGTGGATGTCTTACTCTCACCCAGGGAAAATATCAATATCCAATCAACTTTGCAAAACTTGCAAGAAAAAGCACAGATATAAAATTTGCGTGGTAACGCCAACGACTTCGAGCACAGAGTGAACGAGCTAACCTCTCTCTTCCTGCCTCGTGGCGTGCGCGGAAACAGGCAGCGCCGCGAAACTATTTTGAAATTGAATAATCTGACTTAAGTGGTAATTTGGTAAATCGTCGACGACCGGTTGTTCGCCGACGGTCGATCCCTGCGGTGATGCGTTAGGCCCAGAAATGGCGCCGGAGGTTTTAGGTTTCAGCCAGCCGGCTGATCGAGGTGACAGCTGAGCAGAGATGTCATCTTCCTGGTCGTTTATGTGCACGGGAATCTCATCCATGCACTTTGACCAGGATCCTCTTCGGGCCTTTGCGATGCGGAACGACGGCGGTGTGGTTGTGAGTGTGTGTGTGTGTGACTCTGAGCCCCTATGGCTCAGAGTTAAATATGAAACAAATAAAGTGCAAGAATGAGTGTTTTGCTTTTCATTTTTGCTTTTTCCAGTGAGGATTGTTGTTTGTTGGTCAGCTGATTGTCAGAGAGCTCATGTGCTCCAATCAGCTGACAGGTTGTGTGCAAACAACCTATGACTCTGTGCTAGGAGTTTATCGCGAGTTAAACTAAATTTTAGTAAGAAATAGAAAAATGTGCGTGGTAAAAATATACCACGTCACAGTATATATATTATATTATATTGATATTGTTTGATATTCTAAACTTTATCATGATTCAAACTTAGCGCCAGAAACTGAATATCATACAGCTTTCGCAGATTTTCCACTGAAATCCAAGCGACCAGCTTTTACATTTGCGTACATCCTCCCCCCTTATTACGAGGGTGGTCTGAAAAGTTTCCGACCTAACAATGATACGAGACATTTTTTCTTAATTTTTTTTTTTATTTTTCTACAGAGTCTCCTTGCAACTCTACACACTTCGCCCAGCGATGCTCCCATCTCTCTAACCCATACAAATAGTACTCGGCGTTTTTCTCTGCAAAATAATTGTTCACGAATGTGATTGCCTCCTCATTTGAAGAAAACCTCTGTCCTCCGAGGGCAGTTTTTAGATGAGGGAACAAATAGAAGTCGCTTGGGGCTAGATGTGGTAAGTTTGGTGGATGGTCAAGCAGTTCAAACCGTAATTCATGGATTTTCGCCATGGCGACCGCTGAGGTGTGAGACGGCGTGTTGTCTTGGTGAAACAGGATTTTCTTTTTCTGCAAATGTTGCCGTTTTTTTGCAATTTCTGCCTTCAGCTTGTCAAGTAATGATGCGTAGTATACATCTGTAATGGTCTTTCCTTTTTGAAGATAATCTATTAAGATAACTCCATGACTATCCCAAAAAACAGTCGCCATCACTTTCCCAGCCGAAAAAACAGTTTTTGCTCTTTTTGGAGGCGGTTCCCCCTTTGCAGTCCACTGTTTTGACTGTATTTTTGTTTCGGGCGTATAATGGTGTATCCATGTTTCATCTACAGTAATTAATCGGCGCGAAACTCGGATTTATTGCGCCTTAACTGCACCAACAGAGCGTTGGAAATGTTCATTCGAACACGTTTTTGGTCTAACGTGAGCAACCGCGGCACCCAGCGCGCGGACAGCTTTCTCATGCCTAAATCTTGATTTAATATGTGACAAACACGTTCTTTGGACATTTTCATAATCTCTGCTATCTCTCTCACCTTAATTCGGCGGTCGTCTAGCACCATTTGGTGAAGATTAGCGATGTTATCGTCAGTAGTTGCAGTTTTTGGACGTCCCGAACGTTCATCGTCTCCCAAGCTCTTACGGCCACGTTTAAATACAGCTGCCCAAAATTTAACTATGGTAAATGATGAAGCATTGTCCCCATACACAGTGTCCAACTCAACTTTGATTTGCGTAGGCGTATTGCCTTTCAGAATCAAATATTTAATGACAGCTCGATACTCAATTTTTTCCATTTTCACAAAAACACTCACATCGACTCACTTAAACGACTGTCAACTAAAAACTGCGCGTCCAAAGTGGCTGAAACTTTAGTGAGTAACTGTCAAAAGATGCATAACTACATTCACTAGCTTTCATTGACGAATGCTGTCATCTTCATGTTGAGGTCGGAAACTTTTCAGACCACCCTCGTATGTCCGAAAAACTGAGCATCACTTTCGATTCGCGCTCGCATTCGATTTTTGTCTCCTTACTATTACTCCATGATGTTAAGGCATACATGACGAACACTGTACATATTACAACTTCAAGTCAGTCGTTGAAACGAACTTGAAAGAAAACAATCGAAGCGCGCATCAATTGTTTTCTATTTCAATTCAAATTTCAGACGCAAAATGATTTCTATTCGCGCAATTTTCCTCCTCAAAGTCCTCACGGAGGATATTGATATCGGGAATGGGCCTGAAAATTATCATTTTGGGTCCCAAAAGTTAACCCATCGTGAAAGTCGTGACAGCAGACATAGATTATGAAAAATCGAATTTTAAATCTATTTCTTCTCTCTAAGTCCCAACGGACGTCGATTTTGATATCGGGAATGGGCCTGAAAATTATATTTTAGGGTCAAAAAAGATAATCCACTGTCAGAAGCGTGGCACCAGACTTAGATTACAAAACATGTAATTTTAAATCGATTTTTTCTCTCTAAGTCCGAACGGACGTCGATTTTGATATCGGGAATGGCCCTGAAAATTATATTTTAGGGACCAAAAAGATAATGTACTGTGAAAAGCGTGGGACCAGACTTAGATTACAAAACATGTAATTCTAAATCTATTTTTTTCTCTAAGTCCCAACGGACGTCGATTTTAGAATTGAGAATGGGACTAAAAATTATATTTTAGGGACCAAAAAGAAACCCATATCATAATGGATGTCCGTTGGGACTTAGAGAGAAAAAATCAATTTAAAATTCGATTTATTCTATTATAAGTCTCGTGCCACGCTTTTGATTTTGAATTATCTTTTTGGACCATAAAATTTAATTTTCATGCCCATTCCCGATATCAAAATCGACGTCCGTTGTGACTTAGACAGAAAAAATCGATGTAAAATTCGATTTTTCATAATCTAAGTCAGGTTCCACGCTTTCGACAGTGGATTCTTTTTTTGGACCCCAAGATATAATTTTCCGGCCCATTCCAAATTTTAAAATCGACGTTCTTTGGGACTTAGAGAGAAAAAATCGATTTAAAATTCTATTTTTTATAATCTAAGTCTGGTGCCACGCTTTTGACAACAGGTTACATTTTTGGACACTAAAATATAATTTTCAGGCCCATTCCCGATATCAAAATCGACGTCCGTTGGGACTTAGTGAGAAAAAATAGATTTAAAATTCAATTTTTCATAATCTGAGTCTGCTGCCACGACTTTGACGATTGGTTAATTTTGGACCCAAAATGATAATTTTCAGGCCCATTTCCGATATCAATATCCTCCGTGAGGACTTTGAGGGAGAAAATTGCGCGAATAGAAATCATTTTGAGTTTGAAGTTTGAATTGAAATAGAAAACAATTGATGCCCGCTTCGATTGTTTTCTTGCAGGTTCAGGCTAGAGCACAATGGAGAACTAAGCCTATTCCCTAAACCTAATGATGGTTCTATCCTTTTCTATCGTATTGCTCCATCTTTCTTGTCACGTGACCGCAAAAGAGATAGGGCAATATGATAGAAAAGGACAGAACCATAGATAATAGGTTTATTTCTCCATTGTGCTCTAGCCCTTCGTTTCATCGGATGAAACCTGGCCGCCAGCTTCAGCGTCATGAATAGCACAGGCCGACAAAATTTTACAAAGGTCCGGAACCAGAGACCGGACCTAGTATACCCGAATAAACGGTTTACCCTATTGAAAATTCCTGTATGGGTTGCTTTATAGGATCCTATTATAGAAATCATTAAAGGAAACTGTACATGTTCCTATTAAGGTTCCCATATAGTTTCTGACGTGTGTGTCATTAAAGGAAAGGTGACAATGATCCTATGTAGGTTCCTGTGTAGTTTCCTGGTCATATAGAAAATTGGTACATATACATATTAAAAGACGGTTCCCGTGTAGGATCCTTTACCTTTTATTTATTATTCAGCATGGGAAACTGTACAGGATCTTCTGCATGTATCACAATTAAATTTATAGTTTCCTGTGTAGAAACCTTTGCAGGGTCCTATAAATTTTTAAAAATTAAAATTATTCCTATCAGGTTCCTGTATATCAACCTCATAAGGTTACTGTGTAGTTTCGTTCTTTTATATGAACCTTTGCAGGATCCTGTTAAAATTAGTAAATGGAAATTATTCTTGTATAGGTTTCTGAATATGAACATATAAAGGTTCCTATACAGTCTATAAAGAACGTTCTCTCTGCGTCGCCCGGTTGAAAATTCCTGTATAGGTTCGTGTATGGTTTCCTAAACAGGAACCTGTAAATGTTCTTGTGAGGGTTCCCACGAAGGATTTCATGTATGACTCCCTAAGGAAGCATGGAGACAGTGATTCTGTACAGATTTCTGTACAGGATTCTAACAAGATTCCTATGCGAGTGACTGAAATATACCATATGGAAAACTGTAAAGGATCCCATGCATGTTTCTGCAGAGGAACATGTACTTTCAAACTAATTAAACTTAGAATTTCCTCTGCAGGAACTTTTGCATTTATATTTAGTTAATTTCACAGGATTCTATATAGGAAACTGAGAATAAAACAATTGTAAAGGAAACTGCAAAGGATCTACATAGGAAACTGTAGGAATAACTAACAGAACGAAACTGTGCAGGAGCCTTCAGAGGTTCTTATACAGTAATCTATATACAATTTTAATGCTAGTGTAACTTATGAAGCCAAACTATATAGTACACAATTTATAAACATACATAAATACATAAACCTATTACTATAACTAATACACGCATATAAAACTATATCGCTATACTAATCGCACGCAAACGACGCTGAGAGTATAGATTTGAATTGTTCTTATGTATCAAACAGTAGAATGTATCACCACTTGCGAGAAAGAAATACAGCCACACCCGACGGATGAAAATATCTTCGTACAAGAACCCATGCAGGATCTTTTGTCATGCAGGATCCTCAACCTTTATTCTGTATGACAAAAGATCCTGCATGGGTTCCTGTACGAAGATATTTTCATCCGTCGGGTGTCGCTGTATTTCTTTCTCGCAAGTGGTGATACATTCTGCTGTTTGATATATAAGAACAATTCAAATCTATACCCTCAGCATCGTTTGCGTACGATTAGTATAGCGAAATAGTTTTATATGCGTGTATTAGTTATAGTAATATGTTTATGTATTTATGTATGTTTATAAATTGTGTACTATATAGTTTGGCATCATAAGTTACACTAACATTAAAATTGTATATAGATTACTATATAAGAACCTCTGAAGGCTCCTGTACAGTTTCGTTCTGTTAGTTATTCCTGCAGTTTCCTATGTAGATCCTTTGCAGTTTCCTTTACGATTGTTTTATTCTCAGTTTCCTATATAGGATCCTGTGAAATTAACTACGTATAAATGCAAAGGTTCCTGCAGAGGAACATGTGCTTTTAAACCAACGAAACTGTGCAGGAACCTTCAGAGGTTCTTGTACAGGAACCTATATACCAGTAGTTATTTCTGTTTAGTAAATTTCACAGGATCCTGAAAAGGATCCCATGCAGGAAACTTTGTGAATAAAAATCGTAAAGGAAACTGCAAAGGATCCTACATAGGAAATTCTAAGTTTAATTGGTTGGAAAGTACATGTTCCTCTTGTAACATGGCTGTTACTACGGTTGCCTACATACAGGCGTAGAGGCGGGGGCACGAGCCGGCGAGCGGCGGTGCTGCGAGTCGTCGGTCGGCCACTCCCCGCTCTCTCTGGTTAGACAGCGGTCTCAACAGACGTGTCTGTGCTAAAAGTCCCGTCGCTCTCTGATCGTAAACTTAGTGCGTGGAGATTACTTTTCGTGGGCCGCGGCTAGTTTTTGCTGATACCAGTTTTCGTTGCGCTAGTGCGCCTGTTAATCATTGTTCTTCCGGGCAGGAGCCCACTAATCAATATCTTAAGTAAGGTCTAATTACATTTATTGTTTCTTCAAATTGGTCTTGATTATTTCATGTACCCTCCCCTGTCATTTCCTATTTCCCTTCCTTTAATTAGTAATAATTGACCCAGATTATACTCTGCAGGAACATGCATGGGATCCTTTACAGTTTTCCATGTGGTATATTTTAGTCACTCGCATAGGAATCTTGTTAGAATCCTGTACAGGAATCTGTACAGAATCACTGTCTCCATGTTTCCTTAGGGAGTCATACATGAAATCCTTCGTGGGAACCCTTACAAGAACATTTACAGGTTCCTGTTTAGGAAACCATACAGGAACCTATACAGGAATTTTCAACCGGGCGACGTAGAGAGAACGTTCTTTATAGACTGTACAGGAACCTTTATATGTTCATATTCAGAAACCTATACAAGAATAATTTCCATTTACTAAATTTAACAGGATCCTGCAAAGGTTCATATAAAAGAACGAGACTACACAGGAACCTTAAGAGGTTGATATACAGGAACCTGTATAGGAATAATTTGAATTTTTAAAAGTTTATAGGACCCTGCAAAGGTTCCTACACAGGAAACTATAGATTTAATTGGGATACATCAGAGGATCCTGTACAGTTTCCCATGCTGAATAATTTAGTCTGGAGCATAGGAACCTTTGTAGTAAATAAAAGGTAAAGGATCCTACATGGGAACCGTCTTTTAATATGTATAGGTACCAATATTCTGTATGACCAGGAAACTACACAGGAACCTACATAGGATCATTGTCACCTTTCCTTTAATGACACACACGTCAGAAACTATAAGAGAACCTTAATTGGAACATGTACAGTTTCCTTTAATGATTCCTATAATAGGATCCTATAAAGGAACCCATACAGGAATTTTCATAATAGGGTAGTAAATCCAACCGCTAGCTTACAAGGGGAGTGCGTCAATCTTCCCTCAGCTTTTTCTACGAAACTTACATAATCGAAAGTTCATAATGGATGAGTAATATTGCGGGAGTGAGAGGACCCACTATCTAAAATATTTCGTGAAATTGATTTTTTAAAATTGAGATTTTCACGCACGCCGAGTGAGTACAGGCCGGCAAGTCTTTCAGCCAAGTGAAGCGGTGGCCTAGGGGTAACTGCTGTCGGCTCGCATACTGTTGCCGCGGTTTCGATTCTTTTTGCCGGTGATTTTTTTTTTTATACATTTTTATTTATTGACAATGTAATTAATGTAAGTTTAATTTAATTTAAATGACAAATACTAAAAATTATAAATAATAATTAATGCTGTCAATATATTTTGCATAATTTATATTAATATTAATTATTTGAAATGTACATTTATTTTACACTTTAATTATTGCAATAATAAACATTTATTTACATATTTAGGAAATATTACTTGAGAGACTATTCTAGTACTTGAAAGTTCGCATGGTTCGCGTAGAAATTGGTTGAAAAAAGCCAATATTTTTTAATTTAAATGAACTTTGCTTTCCACTTACTTTATTAAAGAAAAATTGTTCATGTAACAATGTAGCGTTTATTATCACCCTTATGATTGTAAAGGAAGTAATACAGAAAACTTGTAAAAATATTTTTCAAAAATGTATATTATACAATTTTTCAAAGAAATAAATCTTTATTAGTTCATAACAATGAAGCCTCAAGTTCCTTTTTCTGCCTGATAGAATATTTTTTCAAGTAATATTTCCTAAATATGTGAATAAACGTTTATTATTGCATAAATAAAGTGTAAAATAAATGTACATTTCAAATAATTAATATTAATATAAATTATGCAAAATATATTGACAGCATTAATTATTATTTATATTTTTTTAGTATTTGTTATTTAAATTAAGGGCATTGCATAAACGAACTTTGAAATTTGTGTTGCTAAACCAAAGGGCGTTTCTTATGTATCGAGGTATATGATTGGCGCAGACAATATGGCTCTCCGGAAGATGACAGATAAATTGAAATTTCACGCAGGGAATATTATAATTTATGCATAATTCCGGCATTTACGGGAAATTCGAAGGTGATAGAGAAAATTCTATAACTCGTAACTAAGCATGTATAAGAGAGAATTTCGTAATAGATTACGTAAAAATCCGTATTTTGGGTCCAAACCTCAATAACCATCGGAAAATGATAAAGTATTGACATAATCTAGTGCGTAAGTCGTTCAGCGTAGCAAGAGAAGCGACGCATGTTACCGACCGAAAATTTGTATCACTCGCGAACTCACATGATAGATGTCACTAGATGATATAATTTTGTGGGGATAACCTCGGTTTATTCCCAACCTTGTTGCTCCAAAGTT